>OX463761.1:11182178-11321761 GCA_949825005.1 Gasteruption jaculator
AACAAAGATACCACGGTTTTTTCGATCAAAAATGGGGTTTTCGGGGCAAAAGGGCAACTTCCTTTGAGAAATCGGGGATTCCGACAGTGCCATTGCATTCTACGCGCGAAAATACATCGAATAAGCACCTGCGGGAATCCGTAGCTCAATTAGCCGTCGCAGGAGAGTCGACCTTAGGCGGCCCAAAATCGTGCAAAAAGGTCAATTTTTGGACCTACTTTGGGTCACCCCAAAAATGGGTCAAAATTAAATATTCAAAATCGATCGGGATAGGGTCATTCCTAGGGGTAATTTTGCGCGTAGAATCGATTTAGCGGGTGCTCGGGGCCGAAATCTCAATAGGAACAAAGATATCACGGTTTTTTCGACCAAAAATGGGGTTTTCGGGGCAAAAGGGCAACTTCCTTTGGGAATTCCGGGATTCCGACGGTGCCATTGCATTCTACGCGCGAAAATACATCGAATAAGCACCTGCGGGAATCCGTAGCTCAATTAGCCGTCGCAGGAGAGTCGACCTTAGGCGGCCCAAAATCGTGCAAAAAGGTCAATTTTTGGACCTACTTTGGGTCACCCCAAAAATGGGTCAAAATTAAATATTCAAAATCGATCGGGATAGGGTCATTCCTAGGGGTAATTTTGCGCGTAGAATCGATTTAGCGTGTGCTCGGGGCCGAAATCTCAATAGGAACAAAGATATCACGGTTTTTTCGACCGAAAATGGGGTTTTCTGGGCAAAAGGGTAACTTCCTTTGGGAATTCGGGGATTCCGACGGTGCCATTGCATTCTACGCGCGAAAATACATCGAATAAGCACCTGCGGGAATCCGTAGCTCAATTAGCCGTCGCAGGAGAGTCGACCTTAGGCGGCCCAAAATCGTGCAAAAAGGTCAATTTTTGGACCTACTTTGGGTCACCCCAAAAATGGGTCAAAATTAAATATTCAAAATCGATCGGGATAGGGTCATTCCTAGGGGTAATTTTGCGCGTAGAATCGATTTAGCGGGTGCTCGGGGCCGAAATCTAAATAGCAACAAAGATATCACGGTTTTTTCGACCCAAAATGGGGTTTTCGGGGCAAAAGGGCAACTTCCTTTGGGAATTCCGGGATTCCGACGGTGCCATTGCATTCTACGCGCGAAAATACATCGAATAAGCACCTGCGGGAATCCGTAGCTCAATTAGCCGTCGCAGGAGAGTCGACCTTAGGCGGCCCAAAATCGTGCAAAAAGGTCAATTTTTGGACCAACTTTGGGTCACCCCAAAAATGGGTCAAAATTAAATATTCAAAATCGATCGGGATAGGGTCATTCCTAGGGGTAATTTTGCGCGTAGAATCGATTTAGCGGGTGCTCGGGGCCGAAATCTCAATAGGAACAAAGATATCACGGTTTTTTCGACCAAAAATGGGGTTTTCGGGGCAAAAGGGCAACTTCCTTTGGGAATTCGGGGATTTCGACTGTGCCATTGCATTCTACGCGCGAAAATACATCGAATAAGCACCTGCGGAAATCCGTAGCTCAATTAGCCGTCGCAGGAGAGTCGATCTTAGGCGGCCCAAAATCGTGCAAAAAGGTCAATTTTTGGACCTACTTTGGGTCACCCCAAAAATGGGTCAAAATTAAATATTCAGAATCGATCGGGATAGGGTCATTCCTAGGGGTAATTTTGCGCGTAGAATCGATTCAGCGGGTGCTCGGGGCCAAAATCTCAATAGGAACAAAGATACCACGGTTTTTTCGATCAAAAATGGGGTTTTCGGGGCAAAAGGGCAACTTCCTTTGAGAAATCGGGGATTCCGACAGTGCCATTGCATTCTACGCGCGAAAATACATCGAATAAGCACCTGCGGGAATCCGTAGCTCAATTAGCCGTCGCAGGAGAGTCGACCTTAGGCGGCCCAAAATCGTGCAAAAAGGTCAATTTTTGGACCTACTTTGGGTCACCCCAAAAATGGGTCAAAATTAAATATTCAAAATCGATCGGGATAGGGTCATTCCTAGGGGTAATTTTGCGCGTAGAATCGATTTAGCGGGTGCTCGGGGCCAAAATCTCAATAGGAACAAAGATACCACGGTTTTTTCGATCAAAAATGGGGTTTTCGGGGCAAAAGGGCAACTTCCTTTGAGAAATCGGGGATTCCGACAGTGCCATTGCATTCTACGCGCGAAAATACATCGAACAAGCACCTGCGGGAATCCGTAGCTCAATTAGCCGTCGCAGGAGAGTCGACCTTAGGCGGCCCAAAATCGTGCTAAAAGGTCAATTTTTGGACCAACTTTGGGTCACTCCAAAAATGGGTCAAAATTAAATATTCAAAATCCATCGGGATAGGGTCATTCCTAGGGGTAATTTTGCGCGTAGAATCGATTCAGCGGGTGCTCGGGGCCAAAATCTCAATAGGAACAAAGATACCACGGTTTTTTCGATCAAAAATGGGGTTTTCGGGGCAAAAGGGCAACTTCCTTTTGGAAATCGGAGATTCCGACGGTGCCATTGCATTCTACGCGCGAAAATACATCGAATAAGCACCTGCGGGAATCCGTAGCTCAATTAGCCGTCGCAGGAGAGTCGACCTTAGGCGGCCCAAAATCGTGCAAAAAGGTCAATTTTTGGACCTACTTTGGGTTACCCCAAAAATGGGTCAAAATTAAATATTCAAAATCGATCGGGATAGGGTCATTCCTAGGGGTAATTTTGCGCGTAGAATCGATTCAGCGGGTGCTCGGGGCCAAAATCTCAATAGGAACAAAGATACCACGGTTTTTTCGATCAAAAATGGGGTTTTCGGGGCAAAAGGGCAACTTCCTTTGAGAAATCGGGGATTCCGACAGTGCCATTGCATTCTACGCGCGAAAATACATCGAATAAGCACCTGCGGGAATCCGTAGCTCAATTAGCCGTCGCAGGAGAGTCGACCTTAGGCGGCCCAAAATCGTGCAAAAAGGTCAATTTTTGGACCTACTTTGGGTCACCCCAAAAATGGGTCAAAATTAAATATTCAAAATCGATCGGGATAGGGTCATTCCTAGGGGTAATTTTGCGCGTAGAATCGATTTAGCGGGTGCTCGGGGCCGAAATCTCAATAGGAACAAAGATATCACGGTTTTTTCGACCAAAAATGGGGATTTCGGGGCAAAAGGGCAACTTCCTTTGGGAATTCCGGGATTCCGACGGTGCCATTGCATTCTACGCGCGAAAATACATCGAATAAGCACCTGCCGGAATCCGTAGCTCAATTAGCCGTCGCAGGAGAGTCGACCTTAGGCGGCCCAAAGTCGTGCAAAAAGGTCAATTTTTGGACCTACTTTGGGTCACCCCAAAAATGGGTCAAAATTAAATATTCAAAATCGATCGGGATAGGGTCATTCCTAGGGGTAATTTTGCGCGTAGAATCGATTTAGCGGGTGCTCGGGGCCGAAATCTCAATAGGAACAAAGATATCACGGTTTTTTCGACCAAAAATGGGGTTTTCGGGGCAAAAGGGCAACTTCCTTTGGGAATTCCTGGATTCCGACGGTGCCATTGCATTCTACGCGCGAAAATACATCGAATAAGCACCTGCGGGAATCCGTAGCTCAATTAGCCGTCGCAGGAGAGTCGACCTTAGGCGGCCCAAAATCGTGCAAAAAGGTCAATTTTTGGACCTACTTTGGGTCAACCCAAAAATGGGTCAAAATTAAATATTCAAAATCGATCGGGATAGGGTCATTCCTAGGGGTAATTTTGCGCGTAGAATCGATTCAGCGGGTGCTCGGGGCCAAAATCTCAATAGGAACAAAGATACCACGGTTTTTTCGATCAAAAATGGGGTTTTCGGGGCAAAAGGGCAACTTCCTTTGAGAAATCGGGGATTCCGACAGTGCCATTGCATTCTACGCGCGAAAATACATCGAATAAGCACCTGCGGGAATCCGTAGCTCAATTAGCCGTCGCAGGAGAGTCGACCTTAGGCGGCCCAAAATCGTGCAAAAAGGTCAATTTTTGGACCTACTTTGGGTCACCCCAAAAATGGGTCAAAATTAAATATTCAAAATCGATCGGGATAGGGTCATTCCTAGGGGTAATTTTGCGCGTAGAATCGATTCAGCGGGTGCTCGGGGCCAAAATCTCAATAGGAACAAAGATACCACGGTTTTTTCGATCAAAAATGGGGTTTTCGGGGCAAAAGGGCAACTTCCTTTGAGAAATCGGGGATTCCGACAGTGCCATTGCATTCTACGCGCGAAAATACATCGAATAAGCACCTGCGGGAATCCGTAGCTCAATTAGCCGTCGCAGGAGAGTCGACCTTAGGCGGCCCAAAATCGTGCAAAAAGGTTAATTTTTGGACCTACTTTGGGTCACCCCAAAAATGGGTCAAAATTAAATATTCAAAATCGATCGGGATAGGGTCATTCCTAGGGGTAATTTTGCGCGTAGAATCGATTTAGCGGGTGCTCGGGGCCGAAATCTCAATAGGAACAAAGATATCACGGTTTTTTCGACCAAAAATGGGGTTTTCGGGGCAAAAGGGCAACTTCCTTTGGGAATTCCGGGATTCCGACGGTGCCATTGCATTCTACGCGCGAAAATACATCGAATAAGCACCTGCGGGAATCCGTAGCTCAATTAGCCGTCGCAGGAGAGTCGACCTTAGGCGGCCCAAAATCGTGCAAAAAGGTCAATTTTTGGACCTACTTTGGGTCACCCCAAAAATGGGTCAAAATTAAATATTCAAAATCGATCGGGATAGGGTCATTCCTAGGGGTAATTTTGCGCGTAGAATCGATTTAGCGGGTGCTCGGGGCCGAAATCTCAATAGGAACAAAGATATCACGGTTTTTTCGACCAAAAATGGGGTTTTCGGGGCAAAAGGGCAACTTCCTTTGGGAATTCCGGGATTCCGACGGTGCCATTGCATTCTACGCGCGAAAATACATCGAATAAGCACCTGCCGGAATCCGTAGCTCAATTAGCCGTCGCAGGAGAGTCGACCTTAGGCGGCCCAAAATCGTGCAAAAAGGTACATTTTTGGACTTACTTTGGGTCACCCCAAAAATGGGTCAAAATTAAATATTCAAAATCGATCGGGATACGGTCATTCCTAGGGGTAATTTTGCGCGTAGAATCGATTTAGCGGGTGCTCGGGGCCGAAATCTAAATAGCAACAAAGATATCACGGTTTTTTCGACCAAAAATGGGGTTTTCTGGGCAAAAGGGTAACTTCCTTTGGGAATTCGGGGATTTCGACTGTGCCATTGCATTCTACGCGCGAAAATACATCGAATAAGCACCTGCGGGAATCCGTAGCTCAATTAGCCGTCGCAGGAGAGTCGACCTTAGGCGGCCCAAAATCGTGCAAAAAGGTCAATTTTTGGACCTACTTTGGGTCACCCCAAAAATGGGTCAAAATTAAATATTCAAAATCGATCGGGATAGGGTCATTCCTAGGGGTAATTTTGCGCGTAGAATCGATTTAGCGTGTGCTCGGGGCCGAAATCTCAATAGGAACAAAGATATCACGGTTTTTTCGACCGAAAATGGGGTTTTCTGGGCAAAAGGGTAACTTCCTTTGGGAATTCGGGGATTCCGACGGTGCCATTGCATTCTACGCGCGAAAGTACATCGAATAAGCACCTGCGGGAATCCGTAGCTCAATTAGCCGTCGCAGGAGAGTCGACCTTAGGCGGCCCAAAATCGTGCAAAAAGGTCAATTTTTGGACCTACTTTGGGTCACCCCAAAAATGGGTCAAAATTAAATATTCAAAATCGATCGGGATAGGGTCATTCCTAGGGGTAATTTTGCGCGTAGAATCGATTTAGCGTGTGCTCGGGGCCGAAATCTCAATAGGAACAAAGATATCACGGTTTTTCCGACCAAAAATGGGGTTTTCGGGGCAAAAGGGCAACTTCCTTTGGGAATTCCGGGATTCCGACGGTGCCATTGCATTCTACGCGCGAAAATACATCGAATAAGCACCTGCCGGAATCCGTAGCTCAATTAGCCGTCGCAGGAGAGTCGACCTTAGGCGGCCCAAAATCGTGCAAAAAGGTCAATTTTTGGACCTACTTTGGGTCACCCCAAAAATAGGTCAAAATTAAATATTCAAAATCGATCGGGATACGGTCATTCCTAGGGGTAATTTTGCGCGTAGAATCGATTTAGCTGGTGCTCGGGGCCGAAATCTCAATAGGAACAAAGATATCACGGTTTTTTCGACCAAAAATGGGGATTTCGGGGCAAAAGGGCAACTTCCTTTGGGAATTCCGGGATTCCGACGGTGCCATTGCATTCTACGCGCGAAAATACATCGAATAAGCACCTGCCGGAATCCGTAGCTCAATTAGCCGTCGCAGGAGAATCGACCTTAGGCGGCTCAAAGTCGTGCAAAAAGGTCAATTTTTGGACCTACTTTGGGTCACCCCAAAAATGGGTCAAAATTAAATATTCAAAATCGATCGGGATACGGTCATTCCTAGGGGTAATTTTGCGCGTAGAATCGATTTAGCGGGTGCTCGGGGCCGAAATCTAAATAGCAACAAAGATATCACGGTTTTTGCGACCCAAAATGGGGTTTTCGGGGCAAAAGAGCAACTTCCTTTGGGAATGCGGGGATTCCGACTGTGCCATTGCATCCTACGCGCGAAAATACATCGAATAAGCACCTGCGGGAATCCGTAGCTCAATTAGCCGTCGCAGGAGAGTCGACCTTAGGAGGTCCAAAATCGTGCAAAAAGGTACATTTTTGGACTTACTTTGGGTCACCCCAAAAATGGGTCAAAATTAAATATTCAAAATCGATCGGGATACGGTCATTCCTAGGGGTAATTTTGCGCGTAGAATCGATTTAGCGGGTGCTCGGGGCCGAAATCTAAATAGCAACAAAGATATCACGGTTTTTTCGACCAAAAATGGGGTTTTCTGGGCAAAAGGGTAACTTCCTTTGGGAATTCGGGGATTTCGACTGTGCCATTGCATTCTACGCGCGAAAATACATCGAATAAGCACCTGCGGGAATCCGTAGCTCAATTAGCCGTCGCAGGAGAGTCGACCTTAGGCGGCCCAAAATCGTGCAAAAAGGTCAATTTTTGGACCTACTTTGGGTCACCCCAAAAATGGGTCAAAATTAAATATTCAAAATCGATCGGGATAGGGTCATTCCTAGGGGTAATTTTGCGCGTAGAATCGATTTAGCGTGTGCTCGGGGCCGAAATCTCAATAGGAACAAAGATATCACGGTTTTTTCGACCGAAAATGGGGTTTTCTGGGCAAAAGGGTAACTTCCTTTGGGAATTCGGGGATTCCGACGGTGCCATTGCATTCTACGCGCGAAAGTACATCGAATAAGCACCTGCGGGAATCCGTAGCTCAATTAGCCGTCGCAGGAGAGTCGACCTTAGGCGGCCCAAAATCGTGCAAAAAGGTCAATTTTTGGACCTACTTTGGGTCACCCCAAAAATGGGTCAAAATTAAATATTCAAAATCGATCGGGATAGGGTCATTCCTAGGGGTAATTTTGCGCGTAGAATCGATTTAGCGTGTGCTCGGGGCCGAAATCTCAATAGGAACAAAGATATCACGGTTTTTCCGACCAAAAATGGGGTTTTCTGGGCAAAAGGGTAACTTCCTTTGGGAATTCGGGGATTCCGATGGTGCCATTGTATTCTACGCGCGAAAATACATCGAATACGCACCTGCGGGAATCCGTAGCTCAATTAGCCGTCGCAGCAGAGTCGACCTTAAGCGGCCCAAAATCGTGAAAAAAGGTCAATTTTTGGACCTACTTTGGGTCACCCCAAAAATGGGTCAAAATTAAATATTCAAAATCGATCGGGATAGGGTCATTCCTAGGGGTAATTTTGCGCGTAGAATCGATTTAGCGGGTGCTCGGGGCCGAAATCTAAATAGCAACAAAGATATCACGGTTTTTTCGACCGAAAATGGGGTTTTCTGGGCAAAAGGGTAACTTCCTTTGGGAATTCGGGATTCCGACGGTGCCATTGCATTCTACGCGCGAAAATACATCGAATAAGCACCTGCGGGAATCCGTAGCTCAATTAGCCGTCGCAGGAGAGTCGACCTTAGGCGGCCCAAAATCGTGCAAAAAGGTCAATTTTTTGACCTACTTTGGGTCACCCCAAAAATGGGTCAAAATTAAATATTCAAAATCGATCGGGATAGGGTCATTCCTAGGGGTAATTTTGCGCCTAGAATCGATTTAGCGGGTGCTCGGGGCCGAAATCTCAATAGGAACAAAGATATCACGGTTTTTTCGACCAAAAATGGGGTTTTCGGGGCAAAAGGGCAACTTCCTTTGGGAATTCCGGGATTCCGACGGTTCCATTGCATTCTACGCGCGAAAATACATCGAATAAGCACCTGCCGGAATCCGTAGCTCAATTAGCCGTCGCAGGAGAGTCGACCTTAGGCGGCCCAAAATCGTGCAAAAAGGTCAATTTTTGGACCTACTTTGGGTCACCCCAATAATAGGTCAAAATTAAATATTCAAAATCGATCGGGATACGGTCATTCCTAGGGGTAATTTTGCGCGTAGAATCGATTTAGCTGGTGCTCGGGGCCGAAATCTCAATAGGAACAAAGATATCACGGTTTTTTCGACCAAAAATGGGGATTTCGGGGTAAAAGGGCAACTTCCTTTGGGAATTCGGGGATTCCGACGGTGCCATTGCATTCTACGCGCGAAAATACATCGAATAAGCACCTGCGGGAATCCGTAGCTCAATTAGCCGTCGCAGGAGAGTCGACCTTAGGCGGCCCAAAATCGTGCAAAAAGGTCAATTTTTGGACCAACTTTGGGTCACCCCAAAAATGGGTCAAAATTAAATATTCAAAATCGATCGGGATAGGGTCATTCCTAGGGGTCATTTTGCGCGTAGAATCGATTTAGCGGGTGCTCGGGGCCGAAATCTCAATAGGAACAAAGATATCACGGTTTTTTCGACCAAAAATGGGGTTTTCGGGGCAAAAGGGCAACTTCCTTTGGGAATTCCTGGATTCCGACGGTGCCATTGCATTCTACGCGCGAAAATACATCGAATAAGCACCTGCGGGAATCCGTAGCTCAATTAGCCGTCGCAGGAGAGTCGACCTTAGGCGGCCCAAAATCGTGCAAAAAGGTCAATTTTTGGACCTACTTTGGGTCACCCCAAGAATGGGTCAAAATTAAATATTCAAAATCGATCGGGATAGGGTCATTCCTAGGGGTAATTTTGCGCCTAGAATCGATTTAGCGGGTGCTCGGGGCCGAAATCTCAATAGGAACAAAGATATCACGGTTTTTTCGACCAAAAATGGGGTTTTCGGGGCAAAAGGGCAACTTCCTTTGGGAATTCCGGGATTCCGACGGTTCCATTGCATTCTACGCGCGAAAATACATCGAATAAGCACCTGCCGGAATCCGTAGCTCAATTAGCCGTCGCAGGAGAGTCGACCTTAGGCGGCCCAAAATCGTGCAAAAAGGTCAATTTTTGGACCTACTTTGGGTCACCCCAATAATAGGTCAAAATTAAATATTCAAAATCGATCGGGATACGGTCATTCCTAGGGGTAATTTTGCGCGTAGAATCGATTTAGCTGGTGCTCGGGGCCGAAATCTCAATAGGAACAAAGATATCACGGTTTTTTCGACCAAAAATGGGGATTTCGGGGTAAAAGGGCAACTTCCTTTGGGAATTCGGGGATTCCGACGGTGCCATTGCATTCTACGCGCGAAAATACATCGAATAAGCACCTGCGGGAATCCGTAGCTCAATTAGCCGTCGCAGGAGAGTCGACCTTAGGCGGCCCAAAATCGTGCAAAAAGGTCAATTTTTGGACCAACTTTGGGTCACCCCAAAAATGGGTCAAAATTAAATATTCAAAATCGATCGGGATAGGGTCATTCCTAGGGGTCATTTTGCGCGTAGAATCGATTTAGCGGGTGCTCGGGGCCGAAATCTCAATAGGAACAAAGATATCACGGTTTTTTCGACCAAAAATGGGGTTTTCGGGGCAAAAGGGCAACTTCCTTTGGGAATTCCTGGATTCCGACGGTGCCATTGCATTCTACGCGCGAAAATACATCGAATAAGCACCTGCGGGAATCCGTAGCTCAATTAGCCGTCGCAGGAGAGTCGACCTTAGGCGGCCCAAAATCGTGCAAAAAGGTCAATTTTTGGACCTACTTTGGGTCACCCCAAGAATGGGTCAAAATTAAATATTCAAAATCGATCGGGATAGGGTCATTCCTAGGGGTAATTTTGCGCGTAGAATCGATTTAGCGGGTGCTCGGGGCCGAAATCTCAATAGGAACAAAGATATCACGGTTTTTTCGACCAAAAATGGGGTTTTCGGGGCAAAAGGGCAACTTCCTTTGGGAATTCCGGGATTCCGACGGTGCCATTGCATTCTACGCGCGAAAATACATCGAATAAGCACCTGCGGGAATCCGTAGCTCAATTAGCCGTCGCAGGAGAGTCGACCTTAGGCGGCCCAAAATCGTGCAAAAAGGTCAATTTTTGGACCTACTTTGGGTCACCCCAAAAATGGGTCAAAATTAAATATTCAAAATCGATCGGGATAGGGTCATTCCTAGGGGTAATTTTGCGCGTAGAATCGATTTAGCGGGTGCTCGGGGCCGAAATCTCAATAGGAACAAAGATATCACGGTTTTTTCGACCAAAAATGGGGTTTTCGGGGCAAAAGGGCAACTTCCTTTGGGAATTCCGGGATTCCGACGGTGCCATTGCATTCTACGCGCGAAAATACATCGAATAAGCACCTGCCGGAATCCGTAGCTCAATTAGCCGTCGCAGGAGAGTCGACCTTAGGCGGCCCAAAATCGTGCAAAAAGGTCAATTTTTGGACCTACTTTGGGTCACCCCAAAAATAGGTCAAAATTAAATATTCAAAATCGATCGGGATACGGTCATTCCTAGGGGTAATTTTGCGCGTAGAATCGATTTAGCTGGTGCTCGGGGCCGAAATCTCAATAGGAACAAAGATATCACGGTTTTTTCGACCAAAAATGGGGTTTTCGGGGCAAAAGGGCAACTTCCTTTGGGAATTCCGGGATTCCGACGGTGCCATTGCATTCTACGCGCGAAAATACATCGAATAAGCACCTGCCGGAATCCGTAGCTCAATTAGCCGTCGCAGGAGAGTCGACCTTAGGCGGCCCAAAGTCGTGCAAAAAGGTCAATTTTTGGACCTACTTTGGGTCACCCCAAAAATGGGTCAAAATTAAATATTCAAAATCGATCGGGATAGGGTCATTCCTAGGGGTAATTTTGCGCGTAGAATCGATTTAGCGGGTGCTCGGGGCCGAAATCTCAATAGGAACAAAGATATCACGGTTTTTTCGACCAAAAATGGGGTTTTCGGGGCAAAAGGGCAACTTCCTTTGGGAATTCCGGGATTCCGACGGTGCCATTGCATTCTACGCGCGAAAATACATCGAATAAGCACCTGCCGGAATCCGTAGCTCAATTAGCCGTCGCAGGAGAGTCGACCTTAGGCGGCCCAAAATCGTGCAAAAAGGTACATTTTTGGACTTACTTTGGGTCACCCCAAAAATGGGTCAAAATCAAATATTCAATTCAAAATTAAATAGTCACCCCAAAAATGGGTCAAAATTAAATATTCAAAATCGATCGGGATAGGGTCATTCCTAGGGGTAATTTTGCGCGTAGAATCGATTTAGCGTGTGCTCGGGGCCGAAATCTCAATAGGAACAAAGATATCACGGTTTTTCCGACCAAAAATGGGGTTTTCGGGGCAAAAGGGCAACTTCCTTTGGGAATTCCGGGATTCCGACGGTGCCATTGCATTCTACGAGCGAAAATACATCGAATAAGCACCTGCCGGAATCCGTAGCTCAATTAGCCGTCGCAGGAGAGTCGACCTTAGGCGGCCCAAAATCGTGCAAAAAGGTCAATTTTTGGACCTACTTTGGGTCACCCCAAAAATAGGTCAAAATTAAATATTCAAAATCGATCGGGATACGGTCATTCCTAGGGGTAATTTTGCGCGTAGAATCGATTTAGCTGGTGCTCGGGGCCGAAATCTCAATAGGAACAAAGATATCACGGTTTTTTCGACCAAAAATGGGGTTTTCGGGGCAAAAGGGCAACTTCCTTTGGGAATTCCTGGATTCCGACGGTGCCATTGCATTCTACGCGCGAAAATACATCGAATAAGCACCTGCGGGAATCCGTAGCTCAATTAGCCGTCGCAGGAGAGTCGACCTTAGGCGGCCCAAAATCGTGCAAAAAGGTCAATTTTTGGACCTACTTTGGGTCACCCCAAAAATGGGTCAAAATTAAATATTCAAAATCGATCGGGATAGGGTCATTCCTAGGGGTAATTTTGCGCGTAGAATCGATTTAGCGGGTGCTCGGGGCCGAAATCTCAATAGGAACAAAGATATCACGGTTTTTTCGACCAAAAATGGGGTTTTCGGGGCAAAAGGGCAACTTCCTTTGGGAATTCCGGGATTCCGACGGTGCCATTGCATTCTACGCGCGAAAATACATCGAATAAGCACCTGCGGGAATCCGTAGCTCAATTAGCCGTCGCAGGAGAGTCGACCTTAGGCGGCCCAAAATCGTGCAAAAAGGTCAATTTTTGGACCTACTTTGGGTCACCCCAAAAATGGGTCAAAATTAAATATTCAAAATCGATCGGGATAGGGTCATTCCTAGGGGTAATTTTGCGCGTAGAATCGATTTAGCGGGTGCTCGGGGCCGAAATCTAAATAGCAACAAAGATATCACGGTTTTTTCGACCAAAAATGGGGTTTTCTGGGCAAAAGGGTAACTTCCTTTGGGAATTCGGGGATTTCGACTGTGCCATTGCATTCTACGCGCGAAAATACATCGAATAAGCACCTGCGGGAATCCGTAGCTCAATTAGCCGTCGCAGGAGAGTCGACCTTAGGCGGCCCAAAATCGTGCAAAAAGGTCAATTTTTGGACCTACTTTGGGTCACCCCAAAAATAGGTCAAAATTAAATATTCAAAATCGATCGGGATACGGTCATTCCTAGGGGTAATTTTGCGCGTAGAATCGATTTAGCTGGTGCTCGGGGCCGAAATCTCAATAGGAACAAAGATATCACGGTTTTTTCGACCAAAAATGGGGTTTTCGGGGCAAAAGGGCAACTTCCTTTGGGAATTCCGGGATTCCGACGGTGCCATTGCATTCTACGCGCGAAAATACATCGAATAAGCACCTGCCGGAATCCGTAGCTCAATTAGCCGTCGCAGGAGAGTCGACCTTAGGCGGCCCAAAGTCGTGCAAAAAGGTCAATTTTTGGACCTACTTTGGGTCACCCCAAAAATGGGTCAAAATTAAATATTCAAAATCGATCGGGATAGGGTCATTCCTAGGGGTAATTTTGCGCGTAGAATCGATTTAGCGGGTGCTCGGGGCCGAAATCTCAATAGGAACAAAGATATCACGGTTTTTTCGACCAAAAATGGGGTTTTCGGGGCAAAAGGGCAACTTCCTTTGGGAATTCCGGGATACCGACGGTGCCATTGCATTCTACGCGCGAAAATACATCGAATAAGCACCTGCCGGAATCCGTAGCTCAATTAGCCGTCGCAGGAGAGTCGACCTTAGGCGGCCCAAAATCGTGCAAAAAGGTCAATTTTTGGACCTACTTTGGGTCACCCCAAAAATAGGTCAAAATTAAATATTCAAAATCGATCGGGATACGGTCATTCCTAGGGGTAATTTTGCGCGTAGAATCGATTTAGCTGGTGCTCGGGGCCGAAATCTCAATAGGAACAAAGATATCACGGTTTTTTCGACCAAAAATGGGGATTTCGGGGCAAAAGGGCAACTTCCTTTGGGAATTCCGGGATTCCGACGGTGCCATTGCATTCTACGCGCGAAAATACATCGAATAAGCACCTGCCGGAATCCGTAGCTCAATTAGCCGTCGCAGGAGAGTCGACCTTAGGCGGCCCAAAGTCGTGCAAAAAGGTCAATTTTTGGACCTACTTTGGGTCACCCCAAAAATGGGTCAAAATTAAATATTCAAAATCGATCGGGATACGGTCATTCCTAGGGGTAATTTTGCGCGTAGAATCGATTTAGCGGGTGCTCGGGGCCGAAATCTAAATAGCAACAAAGATATCACGGTTTTTGCGACCCAAAATGGGGTTTTCGGGGCAAAAGAGCAACTTCCTTTGGGAATGCGGGGATTCCGACTGTGCCATTGCATCCTACGCGCGAAAATACATCGAATAAGCACCTGCGGGAATCCGTAGCTCAATTAGCCGTCGCAGGAGAGTCGACCTTAGGAGGTCCAAAATCGTGCAAAAAGGTACATTTTTGGACTTACTTTGGGTCACCCCAAAAATGGGTCAAAATTAAATATTCAAAATCGATCGGGATACGGTCATTCCTAGGGGTAATTTTGCGCGTAGAATCGATTTAGCGGGTGCTCGGGGCCGAAATCTAAATAGCAACAAAGATATCACGGTTTTTTCGACCAAAAATGGGGTTTTCTGGGCAAAAGGGTAACTTCCTTTGGGAATTCGGGGATTCCGATGGTGCCATTGTATTCTACGCGCGAAAATACATCGAATACGCACCTGCGGGAATCCGTAGCTCAATTAGCCGTCGCAGCAGAGTCGACCTTAGGCGGCCCAAAATCGTGCAAAAAGGTCAATTTTTGGACCTACTTTGGGTCACCCCAAAAATAGGTCAAAATTAAATATTCAAAATCGATCGGGATACGGTCATTCCTAGGGGTAATTTTGCGCGTAGAATCGATTTAGCTGGTGCTCGGGGCCGAAATCTAAATAGCAACAAAGATATTACGGTTTTTTCGACCAAAAATGGGGTTTTCTGGGCAAAAGGGTAACTTCCTTTGGGAATTCGGGGATTTCGACTGTGCCATTGCATTCTACGAGCGAAAATACATCGAATAAGCACCTGCGGGAATCCGTAGCTCAATTAGCCGTCGCAGGAGAGTCGACCTTAGGCGGCCCAAAATCGTGCAAAAAGGTCAATTTTTGGACCTACTTTGGGTCACCCCAAAAATGGGTCAAAATTAAATATTCAAAATCGATCGGGATAGGGTCATTCCTAGGGGTAATTTTGCGCGTAGAATCGATTTAGCGTGTGCTCGGGGCCGAAATCTCAATAGGAACAAAGATATCACGGTTTTTTCGACCGAAAATGGGGTTTTCTGGGCAAAAGGGTAACTTCCTTTGGGAATTCGGGGATTCCGACGGTGCCATTGCATTCTACGCGCGAAAATACATCGAATAAGCACCTGCGGGAATCCGTAGCTCAATTAGCCGTCGCAGGAGAGTCGACCTTAGGCGGCCCAAAATCGTGCAAAAAGGTCAATTTTTGGACCTACTTTGGGTCACCCCAAAAATGGGTCAAAATTAAATATTCAAAATCGATCGGGATAGGGTCATTCCTAGGGGTAATTTTGCGCGTAGAATCGATTTAGCGGGTGCTCGGGGCCGAAATCTAAATAGCAACAAAGATATCACGGTTTTTTCGACCCAAAATGGGGTTTTCGGGGCAAAAGGGCAACTTCCTTTGGGAATTCCGGGATTCCGACGGTGCCATTGCATTCTACGCGCGAAAATACATCGAATAAGCACCTGCGGGAATCCGTAGCTCAATTAGCCGTCGCAGGAGAGTCGACCTTAGGCGGCCCAAAATCGTGCAAAAAGGTCAATTTTTGGACCAACTTTGGGTCACCCCAAAAATGGGTCAAAATTAAATATTCAAAATCGATCGGGATAGGGTCATTCCTAGGGGTAATTTTGCGCGTAGAATCGATTTAGCGGGTGCTCGGGGCCGAAATCTCAATAGGAACAAAGATATCACGGTTTTTTCGACCAAAAATGGGGTTTTCGGGGCAAAAGGGCAACTTCCTTTAGGAATTCCGGGATTCCGACGGTGCCATTGCATTCTACGCGCGAAAATACATCGAATAAGCACCAGCGGGAATCCGTAGCTCAATTAGCCGTCGCAGGAGAGTCGACCTTAGGCGGCCCAAAATCGTGCAAAAAGGTCAATTTTTGGACCTACTTTGGGTCACCCCAAAAATGGGTCAAAATTAAATATTCAAAATCGATCGGGATACGGTCATTCCTAGGGGTAATTTTGCGCGTAGAATCGATTTAGCGGGTGCTCGGGGCCGAACTCTAAATAGCAACAAAGATATCACGGTTTTTTCGACCAAAAATGGGGTTTTCTGGGCAAAAGGGTAACTTCCTTTGGGAATTCGGGGATTTCGACTAAGCCATTGCATTCTACGCGCGAAAATACATCGAATAAGCACCTGCGGAAATCCGTAGCTCAATTAGCCGTCGCAGGAGAGTCGATCTTAGGCGGCCCAAAATCGTGCAAAAAGGTCAATTTTTGGACCTACTTTGGGTCACCCCAAAAATGGGTCAAAATTAAATATTCAAAATCGATCGGGATAGGGTCATTCCTAGGGGTAATTTTGCGCGTAGAATCGATTCAGCGGGTGCTCGGGGCCAAAATCTCAATAGGAACAAAGATACCACGGTTTTTTCGATCAAAAATGGGGTTTTCGGGGCAAAAGGGCAACTTCCTTTGAGAAATCGGGGATTCCGACAGTGCCATTGCATTCTACGCGCGAAAATACATCGAATAAGCACCTGCGGGAATCCGTAGCTCAATTAGCCGTCGCAGGAGAGTCGACCTTAGGCGGCCCAAAATCGTGCAAAAAGGTCAATTTTTGGACCTACTTTGGGTCACCCCAAAAATGGGTCAAAATTAAATATTCAAAATCGATCGGGATAGGGTCATTCCTAGGGGTAATTTTGCGCGTAGAATCGATTTAGCGGGTGCTCGGGGCCGAAATCTAAATAGCAACAAAGATATCACGGTTTTTTCGACCCAAAATGGGGTTTTCGGGGCAAAAGGGCAACTTCCTTTGGGAATTCCGGGATTCCGACGGTGCCATTGCATTCTACGCGCGAAAATACATCGAATAAGCACCTGCGGGAATCCGTAGCTCAATTAGCCGTCGCAGGAGAGTCGACCTTAGGCGGCCCAAAATCGTGCAAAAAGGTCATTTTTTGGACCAACTTTGGGTCACCCCAAAAATGGGTCAAAATTAAATATTCAAAATCGATCGGGATAGGGTCATTCCTAGGGGTAATTTTGCGCGTAGAATCGATTTAGCGGGTGCTCGGGGCCGAAATCTCAATAGGAACAAAGATATCACGGTTTTTTCGACCAAAAATGGGGTTTTCGGGGCAAAAGGGCAACTTCCTTTAGGAATTCCGGGATTCCGACGGTGCCATTGCATTCTACGCGCGAAAATACATCGAATAAGCACCAGCGGGAATCCGTAGCTCAATTAGCCGTCGCAGGAGAGTCGACCTTAGGCGGCCCAAAATCGTGCAAAAAGGTCAATTTTTGGACCTACTTTGGGTCACCCCAAAAATGGGTCAAAATTAAATATTCAAAATCGATCGGGATACGGTCATTCCTAGGGGTAATTTTGCGCGTAGAATCGATTTAGCGGGTGCTCGGGGCCGAACTCTAAATAGCAACAAAGATATCACGGTTTTTTCGACCAAAAATGGGGTTTTCTGGGCAAAAGGGTAACTTCCTTTGGGAATTCGGGGATTTCGACTATGCCATTGCATTCTACGCGCGAAAATACATCGAATAAGCACCTGCGGAAATCCGTAGCTCAATTAGCCGTCGCAGGAGAGTCGATCTTAGGCGGCCCAAAATCGTGCAAAAAGGTCAATTTTTGGACCTACTTTGGGTCACCCCAAAAATGGGTCAAAATTAAATATTCAAAATCGATCGGGATAGGGTCATTCCTAGGGGTAATTTTGCGCGTAGAATCGATTCAGCGGGTGCTCGGGGCCAAAATCTCAATAGGAACAAAGATACCACGGTTTTTTCGATCAAAAATGGGGTTTTCGGGGCAAAAGGGCAACTTCCTTTGAGAAATCGGGGATTCCGACAGTGCCATTGCATTCTACGCGCGAAAATACATCGAATAAGCACCTGCGGGAATCCGTAGCTCAATTAGCCGTCGCAGGAGAGTCGACCTTAGGCGGCCCAAAATCGTGCAAAAAGGTCAATTTTTGGACCTACTTTGGGTCACCCCAAAAATGGGTCAAAATTAAATATTCAAAATCGATCGGGATAGGGTCATTCCTAGGGGTAATTTTGCGCGTAGAATCGATTTAGCGGGTGCTCGGGGCCAAAATCTCAATAGGAACAAAGATACCACGGTTTTTTCGATCAAAAATGGGGTTTTCGGGGCAAAAGGGCAACTTCCTTTGAGAAATCGGGGATTCCGACAGTGCCATTGCATTCTACGCGCGAAAATACATCGAACAAGCACCTGCGGGAATCCGTGGGTCAATTAGCCGTCGCAGGAGAGTCGACCTTAGGCGGCCCAAAATCGTGCTAAAAGGTCAATTTTTGGACCAACTTTGGGTCACTCCAAAAATGGGTCAAAATTAAATATTCAAAATCCATCGGGATAGGGTCATTCCTAGGGGTAATTTTGCGCGTAGAATCGATTCAGCGGGTGCTCGGGGCCAAAATCTCAATAGGAACAAAGATACCACGGTTTTTTCGATCAAAAATGGGGTTTTCGGGGCAAAAGGGCAACTTCCTTTTGGAAATCGGAGATTCCGACGGTGCCATTGCATTCTACGCGCGAAAATACATCGAATAAGCACCTGCGGGAATCCGTAGCTCAATTAGCCGTCGCAGGAGAGTCGACCTTAGGCGGCCCAAAATCGTGCAAAAAGGTCAATTTTTGGACCTACTTTGGGTCACCCCAAAAATGGGTCAAAATTAAATATTCAAAATCGATCGGGATAGGGTCATTCCTAGGGGTAATTTTGCGCGTAGAATCGATTTAGCGCGTGCTCGGGGCCGAAATCTCAATAGGAACAAAGATATCACGGTTTTTTCGACCAAAAATGGGGTTTTCGGGGCAAAAGGGCAACTTCCTTTGGGAATTCCGGGATTCCGACGGTGCCATTGCATTCTACGCGCGAAAATACATCGAATAAGCACCTGCGGGAATCCGTAGCTCAATTAGCCGTCGCAGGAGAGTCGACCTTAGGCGGCCCAAAATCGTGCAAAAAGGTCAATTTTTGGACCAACTTTGGGTCACTCCAAAAATGGGTCAAAATTAAATATTCAAAATCCATCGGGATAGGGTCATTCCTAGGGGTAATTTTGCGCGTAGAATCGATTCAGCGGGTGCTCGGGGCCAAAATCTCAATAGGAACAAAGATACCACGGTTTTTTCGACCGAAAATGGGGTTTTCGGGGCAAAAGGGCAACTTCCTTTTGGCAATCGGAGATTCCGACGGTGCCATTGCATTCTACGCGCGAAAATACATCGAATAAGCACCTGCGGGAATCCGTAGCTCAATTAGCCGTCGCAGGAGAGTCGACCTTAGGCGGCCCAAAATCGTGCAAAAAGGTCAATTTTTGGACCTACTTTGGGTTACCCCAAAAATGGGTCAAAATTAAATATTCAAAATCGATCGGGATAGGGTCATTCCTAGGGGTAATTTTGCGCGTAGAATCGATTCAGCGGGTGCTCGGGGCCAAAATCTCAATAGGAACAAAGATACCACGGTTTTTTCGATCAAAAATGGGGTTTTCGGGGCAAAAGGGCAACTTCCTTTGAGAAATCGGGGATTCCGACAGTGCCATTGCATTCTACGCGCGAAAATACATCGAATAAGCACCTGCGGGAATCCGTAGCTCAATTAGCCGTCGCAGGAGAGTCGACCTTAGGCGGCCCAAAATCGTGCAAAAAGGTCAATTTTTGGACCTACTTTGGGTCACCCCAAAAATGGGTCAAAATTAAATATTCAAAATCGATCGGGATAGGGTCATTCCTAGGGGTAATTTTTCGCGTAGAATCGATTTAGCGGGTGCTCGGGGCCAAAATCTCAATAGGAACAAAGATACCACGGTTTTTTCGATCAAAAATGGGGTTTTCGGGGCAAAAGGGCAACTTCCTTTGAGAAATCGGGGATTCCGACAGTGCCATTGCATTCTACGCGCGAAAATACATCGAACAAGCACCTGCGGGAATCCGTAGCTCAATTAGCCGTCGCAGGAGAGTCGACCTTAGGCGGCCCAAAATCGTGCTAAAAGGTCAATTTTTGGACCAACTTTGGGTCACTCCAAAAATGGGTCAAAATTAAATATTCAAAATCCATCGGGATAGGGTCATTCCTAGGGGTAATTTTGCGCGTAGAATCGATTCAGCGGGTGCTCGGGGCCAAAATCTCAATAGGAACAAAGATACCACGGTTTTTTCGATCAAAAATGGGGTTTTCGGGGCAAAAGGGCAACTTCCTTTTGGAAATCGGAGATTCCGACGGTGCCATTGCATTCTACGCGCGAAAATACATCGAATAAGCACCTGCGGGAATCCGTAGCTCAATTAGCCGTCGCAGGAGAGTCGACCTTAGGCGGCCCAAAATCGTGCAAAAAGGTCAATTTTTGGACCTACTTTGGGTTACCCCAAAAATGGGTCAAAATTAAATATTCAAAATCGATCGGGATAGGGTCATTCCTAGGGGTAATTTTGCGCGTAGAATCGATTCAGCGGGTGCTCGGGGCCAAAATCTCAATAGGAACAAAGATACCACGGTTTTTTCGATCAAAAATGGGGTTTTCGGGGCAAAAGGGCAACTTCCTTTGAGAAATCGGGGATTCCGACAGTGCCATTGCATTCTACGCGCGAAAATACATCGAATAAGCACCTGCGGGAATCCGTAGCTCAATTAGCCGTCGCAGGAGAGTCGACCTTAGGCGGCCCAAAATCGTGCAAAAAGGTCAATTTTTGGACCTACTTTGGGTCACCCCAAAAATGGGTCAAAATTAAATATTCAAAATCGATCGGGATAGGGTCATTCCTAGGGGTAATTTTGCGCGTAGAATCGATTTAGCGGGTGCTCGGGGCCGAAATCTCAATAGGAACAAAGATATCACGGTTTTTTCGACCAAAAATGGGGTTTTCGGGGCAAAAGGGCAACTTCCTTTGGGAATTCCGGGATTCCGACGGTGCCATTGCATTCTACGCGCGAAAATACATCGAATAAGCACCTGCGGGAATCCGTAGCTCAATTAGCCGTCGCAGGAGAGTCGACCTTAGGCGGCCCAAAATCGTGCAAAAAGGTCAATTTTTGGACCTACTTTGGGTCACCCCAAAAATGGGTCAAAATTAAATATTCAAAATCGATCGGGATAGGGTCATTCCTAGGGGTAATTTTGCGCGTAGAATCGATTTAGCGGGTGCTCGGGGCCGAAATCTCAATAGGAACAAAGATATCACGGTTTTTTCGACCAAAAATGGGGTTTTCGGGGCAAAAGGGCAACTTCCTTTGGGAATTCCGGGATTCCGACGGTGCCATTGCATTCTACGCGCGAAAATACATCGAATAAGCACCTGCGGGAATCAGTAGCTCAATTAGCCGTCGCAGGAGAGTCGACCTTAGGCGGCCCAAAATCGTGCAAAAAGGTCAATTTTTGGACCTACTTTGGGTCACCCCAAAAATGGGTCAAAATTAAATATTCAAAATCGATCGGGATAGGGTCATTCCTAGGGGTAATTTTGCGCGTAGAATCGATTTAGCGTGTGCTCGGGGCCGAAATCTCAATAGGAACAAAGATATCACGGTTTTTTCGACCAAAAATGGGGTTTTCTGGGCAAAAGGGTAACTTCCTTTGGGAATTCGGGGATTCCGATGGTGCCATTGTATTCTACGCGCGAAAATACATCGAATACGCACCTGCGGGAATCCGTAGCTCAATTAGCCGTCGCAGCAGAGTCGACCTTAGGCGGCCCAAAATCGTGCAAAAAGGTCTATTTTTGGACCTACTTTGGGTCACCCCAAAAATGGGTCAAAATTAAATATTCAAAATCGATCGGGATAGGGTCATTCCTAGGGGTAATTTTGCGCGTAGAATCGATTTAGCGGGTGCTCGGGGCCGAAATCTAAATAGCAACAAAGATATCACGGTTTTTTCGACCCAAAATTGGGTTTTCGGGGCAAAAGGGCAACTTCCTTTGGGAATTCCGGGATTCCGACGGTGCCATTGCATTCTACGCGCGAAAATACATCGAATGAGCACCTGCGGGAATCCGTAGCTCAATTAGCCGTCGCAGGAGAGTCGACCTTAGGGGGCCCAAAATCGTGCAAAAAGGTCAATTTTTGGACCTACTTTGGGTCACCCCAAAAATGGGTCAAAATTAAATATTCAAAATCGATCGGGATAGGGTCATTCCTAGGGGTAATTTTGCGCGTAGAATCGATTTAGCGTGTGCTCGGGGCCGAAATCTCAATAGGAACAAAGATATCACGGTTTTTTCGACCAAAAATGGGTTTTTCTGGGCAAAAGGGTAACTTCCTTTGGGAATTCGGGGATTCCGATGGTGCCATTGTATTCTACGCGCGAAAATACATCGAATACGCACCTGCAGGAATCCGTAGCTCAATTAGCCGTCGCAGCAGAGTCGACCTTAGGCGGCCCAAAATCGTGCAAAAAGGTCAATTTTTGGACCTACTTTGGGTCACCCCAAAAATAGGTCAAAATTAAATATTCAAAATCGATCGGGATACGGTCATTCCTAGGGGTAATTTTGCGCGTAGAATCGATTTAGCTGGTGCTCGGGGCCGAAATCTAAATAGCAACAAAGATATTACGGTTTTTTCGACCAAAAATGGGGTTTTCTGGGCAAAAGGGTAACTTCCTTTGGGAATTCGGGGATTTCGACTGTGCCATTGCATTCTACGCGCGAAAATACATCGAATAAGCACCTGCGGGAATCCGTAGCTCAATTAGCCGTCGCAGGAGAGTCGACCTTAGGCGGCCCAAAATCGTGCAAAAAGGTCAATTTTTGGACCTACTTTGGGTCACCCCAAAAATGGGTCAAAATTAAATATTCAAAATCGATCGGGATAGGGTCATTCCTAGGGGTAATTTTGCGCGTAGAATCGATTTAGCGGGTGCTCGGGGCCGAAATCTAAATAGCAACAAAGATATCACGGTTTTTTCGACCCAAAATGGGGTTTTCGGGGCAAAAGGGCAACTTCCTTTGGGAATTCCGGGATTCCGACGGTGCCATTGCATTCTACGCGCGAAAATACATCGAATAAGCACCTGCGGGAATCCGTAGCTCAATTAGCCGTCGCAGGAGAGTCGACCTTAGGCGGCCCAAAATCGTGCAAAAAGGTCAATTTTTGGACCAACTTTGGGTCACCCCAAAAATGGGTCAAAATTAAATATTCAAAATCGATCGGGATAGGGTCATTCCTAGGGGTAATTTTGCGCGTAGAATCGATTTAGCGGGTGCTCGGGGCCGAAATCTCAATAGGAACAAAGATATCACGGTTTTTTCGACCAAAAATGGGGTTTTCGGGGCAAAAGGGCAACTTCCTTTGGGAATTCCGGGATTCCGACGGTGCCATTGCATTCTACGCGCGAAAATACATCGAATAAGCACCAGCGGGAATCCGTAGCTCAATTAGCCGTCGCAGGAGAGTCGACCTTAGGCGGCCCAAAATCGTGCAAAAAGGTCAATTTTTGGACCTACTTTGGGTCACCCCAAAAATGGGTCAAAATTAAATATTCAAAATCGATCGGGATAGGGTCATTCCTAGGGGTAATTTTGCGCGTAGAATCGATTTAGCGGGTGCTCGGGGCCGAAATCTAAATAGCAACAAAGATATCACGGTTTTTTCGACCCAAAATGGGGTTTTCTGGGCAAAAGGGTAACTTCCTTTGGGAATTCGGGGATTCCGACGGTGCCATTGCATTCTACGCGCGAAAATACATCGAATAAGCACCTGCGGGAATCCGTAGCTCAATTAGCCGTCGCAGGAGAGTCGACCTTAGGCGGCCCAAAATCGTGCAAAAAGGTCAATTTTTGGACCTACTTTGGGTCACCCCAAAAAAGGGTCAAAATTAAATATTCAAAATCGATCGGGATAGGGTCATTCCTAGGGGTAATTTTTCGCGTAGAATCGATTTAGCGGGTGCTCGGGGCCGAAATCTAAATAGCAACAAAGATATCACGGTTTTTTCGACCAAAAATGGGGTTTTCTGGGCAAAAGGGTAACTTCCTTTGGGAATTCGGGGATTTCGACTGTGCCGTTGCATTCTACGCGCGAAAATACATCGAATAAGCACCTGCGGGAATCCGTAGCTCAATTAGCCGTCGCAGGAGAGTCGACCTTAGGCGGCCCAAAATCGTGCAAAAAGGTCAATTTTTGGACCTACTTTGGGTCACCCCAAAAATGGGTCAAAATTAAATATTCAAAATCGATCGGGATAGGGTCATTCCTAGGGGTAATTTTGCGCGTAGAATCGATCTAGCGGGTGCTCGGGGCCGTAATCTCAATAGGAACAAAGATATCACGGTTTTTTCGACCAAAAATGGGGATTTCGGGGCAAAAGGGCAACTTCCTTTGGGAATTCCGGGATTTCGACTGTGCCATTGCATTCTACGCGCGAAAATACATCGAATAAGCACCTGCGGGAATCCGTAGCTCAATTAGCCGTCGCAGGAGAGTCGACCTTAGGCGGCCCAAAATCGTGCAAAAAGGTCAATTTTTGGACCTACTTTGGGTCACCCCAAAAATGGGTCAAAATTAAATATTCAAAATCGATCGGGATAGGGTCATTCCTAGGGGTAATTTTGCGCGTAGAATCGATTTAGCGGGTGCTCGGGGCCGAAATCTCAATAGGAACAAAGATATCACGGTTTTTTCGACCAAAAATGGGGTTTTCGGGGCAAAAGGGCAACTTCCTTTGGGAATTCCGGGATTCCGACGGTGCCATTGCATTCTACGCGCGAAAATACATCGAATAAGCACCTGCGGGAATCAGTAGCTCAATTAGCCGTCGCAGGAGAGTCGACCTTAGGCGGCCCAAAATCGTGCAAAAAGGTCAATTTTTGGACCTACTTTGGGTCACCCCAAAAATGGGTCAAAATTAAATATTCAAAATCGATCGGGATAGGGTCATTCCTAGGGGTAATTTTGCGCGTAGAATCGATTTAGCGTGTGCTCGGGGCCGAAATCTCAATAGGAACAAAGATATCACGGTTTTTTCGACCAAAAATGGGGTTTTCTGGGCAAAAGGGTAACTTCCTTTGGGAATTCGGGGATTCCGATGGTGCCATTGTATTCTACGCGCGAAAATACATCGAATACGCACCTGCGGGAATCCGTAGCTCAATTAGCCGTCGCAGCAGAGTCGACCTTAGGCGGCCCAAAATCGTGCAAAAAGGTCTATTTTTGGACCTACTTTGGGTCACCCCAAAAATGGGTCAAAATTAAATATTCAAAATCGATCGGGATAGGGTCATTCCTAGGGGTAATTTTGCGCGTAGAATCGATTTAGCGGGTGCTCGGGGCCGAAATCTAAATAGCAACAAAGATATCACGGTTTTTTCGACCCAAAATTGGGTTTTCGGGGCAAAAGGGCAACTTCCTTTGGGAATTCCGGGATTCCGACGGTGCCATTGCATTCTACGCGCGAAAATACATCGAATGAGCACCTGCGGGAATCCGTAGCTCAATTAGCCGTCGCAGGAGAGTCGACCTTAGGGGGCCCAAAATCGTGCAAAAAGGTCAATTTTTGGACCTACTTTGGGTCACCCCAAAAATGGGTCAAAATTAAATATTCAAAATCGATCGGGATAGGGTCATTCCTAGGGGTAATTTTGCGCGTAGAATCGATTTAGCTGGTGCTCGGGGCCGAAATCTCAATAGGAACAAAGATATCACGGTTTTTTCGACCAAAAATGGGGTTTTCGGGGCAAAAGGGTAACTTCCATTGGGAATTCGGGGATTTCGATGGTGCCATTGCATTCTACGCGCGAAAATACATCGAATAAGCACCTGCGGGAATCCGTAGCTCAATTAGCCGTCGCAGGAGAGTCGACCTTAGGCGGCCCAAAATCGTGCTAAAAGGTCAATTTTTGGACCTACTTTGGGTCACCCCATAAATGGGTCAAAATTAAATATTCAAAATCGATCGGGATAGGGTCATTCCTAGGGGTAATTTTGCGCGTAGAATCGATTTAGCGGGTGCTCGGGGCCGAAATCTCAATAGGAACAAAGATATCACGGTTTTTTCGACCAAAAATGGGGTTTTCTGGACAAAAGGGTAACTTCCTTTGGGAATTCGGGGATTCCGATGGTGCCATTGTACTCTACGCGCGAAAATACATCGAATAAGCACCTGCGGGAATCCGTAGCTCAATTAGCCGTCGCAGGAGAGTCGACCTTAGGCGGCCAAAAATCGTGCAAAAAGGTCAATTTTTGGACCTACTTTGGGTCACCCCAAAAATGGGTCAAAATTAAATATTCAAAATCGATCGGGATAGGGTCATTCCTAGGGGTAATTTTGCGCGTAGAATCGATTTAGCTGGTGCTCGGGGCCGAAATCTCAATAGGAACAAAGATATCACGGTTTTTTCGACCAAAAATGGGGTTTTCGGGGCAAAAGGGCAACTTCCTTTGGGAATTCCGGGATTCCGACGGTGCCATTGCATTCTACGCGCGAAAATACGTCGAATAAGCACCTGCGGGAATCCGTAGCTCAATTAGCCGTCGCAGGAGAGTCGACCTTAGGCGGCCCAAAATCGTGCAAAATGGTCAATTTTTTGACCTACTTTGGGTCACCCCAAAAATGGGTCAAAATTAAATATTCAAATTAAATATTCATTCATATTTCACTGACACATTTCGATGATAAATATAACTATAAAATTAGTATAGTGAGAAGCGATTAAATGTTTTTACATATTCCGGAAAATGTGGATTTAACATTGTCTGTGGTTATTACATATGCGGATGGATCTCCAAGTGTCGCAAATCCCGTTTACCTTAAATAACTACCCTTATAGACATTCTTATAATGTAGTTTTTAACACTTAACCACTTGACAGTTTTGCCCGAACTGCACTCGGGCAAAATACCTTAACAGTCGCAAAAATCCGACTGTTAAGTGGTTAAACAGCTTTTAACCCTTAGGTGTGTGGGTTTTCCTTTCGAACTAAAATAAATATAGCTAAGTTGGTTACAGAATGATGAATTGCAGAAAAAATAATAAAAAATTTCAGAATGTGTTTTCACGTTTTGGTTTGAAAAAGAAATTACATGCAGTAAATCAAACTGCAACAATATTATTATTTTTACCCATAGGCGAATCTGACAAGAAAGAGAGAAACAGATGTGTACAGGAAATTCGAGAAAAAGAAACACAGAATGGATGAAAGTATAACTTGTGCTTAGAATTTTAACTGTGAATACATATAGACGTATGTATTAAACTTTTAATAATGATAATTTTTTCGGACATAAGTGCCGTTTACTTTAAGGTTGTCCTTTACCAACTGTATTAGTCAAATAAAACTCAAGTATAGAAAGTATTATTAACGATATTTTTTAATAGTAAAATTTTTAGATCATTATTTTACATCGATTTGTAAGAAAAGAAAAGTAGTAATTGATGTAATTGTTTTTTCAAACATTATTTTATACAACTTAGTATTTGTGAAAGTAAGTACACGGCAACGTCGTATTTTCAAGTCCATCAGGTTAGGTAACGAAACGATTACAAGTGAGAGAGCTTGCAGTTTCGAAAGAGATTAGCGAGCTCGACCACTTGCTTCTTTATACATAAATATTTTTTTTGTAAAAAGAGCTGTTCCGATGCATGACGTTGTCTAGACGTCAATAGTAACAAACGAGGTTTTTAATTTCAATTTTCAATTTTCACAAATTAAATAAAAAAATGTTTATTCGGTAGTGATAATAACTTATAGCGAAAAAACTTTTTGACACTGTATACAGTGTCAAAAATCGGTACTGATAATAATTTATAACAAAAAAATGTTTCACTTTTTTATAAAGATCGGTAGTGATTTTTAAATTTTTAATTTTTAATTAAAAAATTTTTTTTTACTTTTAAAAATTGATTAATTTTTAAAAAATTGGTACTAATAATAATTTATAGGGAAAAAAATTTTTTTAATCTTTAAAAATCGAAAAAAAAATAGTAATTATGGAAAGCCCACTACCGGACCGGGCTTAAAAGTTCCGGGATGCATAGAAGTTTAAAATAGAAAATCGAACGGTACACAGTTTTAAAAACACAATTGAAAACTTAAAATTCAAAAATCTTGATTAAAAACATTTTCAATATCTTTTTTATATTTTTTCTGTAAAGGCCATCTAAAAACGAAAATTTTGAAAAAAAAATTGAATTTCTACCATTATTAATAAAGTTATAAGCAAAAAACCAAAAAAACCGCGGTTTTCTGAAAATTCGATATTTTTTTAATCAGCGATCAAAAAGATCTCAAATTTACCAGGAAGCCTCTTTTGAGGGATACTAAAAAATACCACAAAATTAAATAAAATTTAAACAAAATTTTTTTTAAACCGTCCAATTTGGCGTGAAATGCCCCATATGTAAAATAAAATAAATTTATTGTTACATCCTATTAATTTCTCGCTTGATTTCGAGCCATTTTGTAACAATATATGAATTTTTAAAATCGCAGTGAATAAAAATTTATTGGTTCAATTCGAATTTCGAATCTCGTGCCTGCGAGCCCGCGGCTTAGCGGGCACGGTCATTGGATGTAGTACGATTACGGCTATCTCACTACGCGATTGTCAACTGTTACGTCATCACAATGATTTTCAACCTGCTGCTCCGCTGACTCCATTATCGCCCCTTAGTGTATATGTAAGCTGAGGTTCCTTTACTCTACGGCAGACAGCGCTTACGGCGAGAAAAAATTCCTCATATCTTGCAATGAGCCACCGAATACACTGTATAGAATGGAATTACCGTCAAGTGAGGTTCCTTACTTTACCGCAAGCGGCACCTCCATAAATATTCCTCAAATCTTACATCACTGCAGTGCACTGCAGTGGCAGGCAATTATTGTTATTATTATTTACAGTGTTACCACACCAACGCCATCTGGAAGATCAGGTTTTGTCAGAAACGCACCTAACCTAGTCTAACATAACGTAACCTTAATGCGAATAAGGTTAGGATAGGTTCGAACGTAACCTAACCTATAAGCGATTCGAATACAGCTAATTACTGACATGCGCAGTACGCTTAGATTTGTCCCATAAAGTTTTGCGCCTGCGCAGAGAGCGTGCCGGTAATCCTTGACGTTTCGAGTCCTAACGGAATTCGCTCACCCATTGGCTGGAGTCGAAACCTCGCGACTAATGAGAATCGGTACCGGAAGTGGGCGAGAACCCTCGGGAGGATATCATCGTCAGTCTCGAGAAACATAATGGCGTCGGGAGAGAGCAGCAACAGTTTTCATTCGTACGCCGAATTCGTGCTTGACGTGGTAATTTTGCGTTCTTAATTGCGAGAAGACGATCCGCTTCGCGGTAACGGTAGACCGTTGCCTTTTCTCGCGAGGGTACACGAAGGAGCCCCGAGTACGCGTAAGTTTGGACACGTGGGGCTGAGAATCACGGTCTTACGAGGACTCTCGGAGCGTGTCAACGGTACCCGAGGGAACGCAGTGCTTTCCTTTAACGCAAGCAGGTGTTTTTCACATTTATTTATTTTTCCGCCAATCAATGTTGTTCGTTCGGACCACGTCCTTGAGATTTGTAATTGTAATCGTAACCGTAACTTCACGACGCTTACGCTTTTCCTCAAAAGGTCCCCCAAAGTCGTGCAAAGTTATAGATTTTACGGGATTTCCATGCAAGTTTTTTTTTCTTCGAGGTTTGTATACAATAACTGGAAACGTCGTTCGGTTTCGATACAGTTTCGAATTGTACGTAAGCAATTTGTTGTTGCGATTGAAAAGGAAATGCGGATTTTATTTATTCTCAAATAAACACTTTCATGGAGTTTTTCCAAGAACGAATACTTTTGGAAATTCAATAACAGTTTAGCGCAAAGGTTTTTAGGTTACTTTTTTTCTACCATCTTTGATCGGTTTTGAAAAAAAAATTGTTTACAGTTGGGTTTCAATTTGCTATCCGAAACTGTTGGACTTGAAGGTTTTTGAAATATGAAGAACGGTAGATAAGATTTTTCAATTTCGTGAACTTTGAAATTTTTAGTTTTCACATGGAACCTTAATTTCAAAAAAAATTAATAATAGTTTTAGCGGTAACTCTTTGAACCATATAGTGTTTCTGGGAATGTGGTATTTTTGACAATTTGTTGATTTATAACCTTTTTTCATAAAACAAAACAACTTTACTGAAAGAATGCCTTTTCCAGTTATAAACTTTTTTATAATATAATACTTGAACTTAACTGAACAATTGAACTCAAACAATTTTTCTAAGATATTGCATTAATGGATAAAGAAATGAATTTACCTTCGCTATTAAAAACTTATAAATTTATTTTATTTTTTTCAGGATTCTTCGGATTATGGAAACGACATTAGCGAATCCTTGATTACCCCCCAATAAAATGTTATATAAATTTAAGATAGAGAATAACATTTGCTAATTCCTAATTTATCCCCATTAAAAAAAATTTCCCTGTTAGAAAAAAATGGCTGCAACGACCACACAGTCAAGCAATGCCTCCCCTATTAGCTTACCAAATATGTCCGTCCCTCCACCCGCGACTCCAAATCTATCGGCACCTCCTCCAAATTTAACGACGATAAACACATCGGGAGCGTACCAACATCGATCGTATTCGAATCATCGAGATGGGAATCGTGGGTTTTTCAAACCATTCAGACCTTATCATGCTCCTAAAATCATCTCTGGAGGTCCCGAGTCCTTGCAAGACGAGTTTGACGGTAAACGATTGAGGAAGTCCGTAATGAGGAAGACCGTCGACTACAATTCAGCCATTATCAAGAGCCTAGAGGTTTGTTTGCGAATGAAATATAATATTTTGTTGAATTTATTTGAATTTAACGAGTCGTTAAGATTAATTCGCTATGAATCAATGATTTGTTTAAATTTTTGCGTAGAACCGAGTATGGCAGAGAGATTACAGAGACCGCAGAGCCCTTCAACCCGATGTTATTTATTATCCCGAGTTATTGCCACCTCCGAGTTACATAGATAATCCAATAAATGCTGTGACAACAAGATTTGTTAAAACAGCTACCAATAAAATGAGGTGTCCCATTTTTTGTATGGCGTGGACTCCCGAGGGAAGACGTCTCGTTACCGGAGCATCTAGTGGAGAATTTACTTTATGGAACGGACTTACTTTCAATTTCGAAACGATTTTGCAGGTAATATGAGAATATTTTTAGGAACTTTTGTTTTTATAAATATTTCGAATAGTTTCGGTAACGCTGATTAAAAAATTAATATTTACATTTATCATGGTCCAATGTGAATTAAAATAACAGGATTAAACGTTTATTCAAACTGTTTACAAATATCGATTTACAACAATGCACCCAAGAATCTCAAGGTCAGTCGTTGCAAGCTGCAATTATTACTAACGATCAACTTACTGCTATAATTTGTTATTCTTTTCGATACCGGCGTTGTCTCCCGAAATGAAAAAAATTGAAAATAAAAAAATTGAGATTCAGAGTCAGCCAAAAATTTTGTTTTCTGTATCTAACATATTAAAACCATTTTTAAATTACTAAATGAAAGAAAAAATTTTCTTTTTATCGGAAAAGGTGTCTGGGTGGGTTAAATAATTTTTTGGCATATTGAAAAAAAAAATTGCAGCAAATATCCTTTAAGATTCAAATTGATCGAGGGTAAGTTCCGATAGAATTGGCAGTGGAACGGCATCACGTTTGACCATACAATATACTGGGTGTCTTATTCCAATGTGAACATTGGTATCATCCAGAAAAAAATTGAACCTAGGATATTTCCTTCTTTTTTACCATAAAAGCTTTGACACAAAAGTTACTCCCTGGATCGTAAACTTTTAATTGAACAGCTATCTGGAGTTTATAAAATTACCTGAAAAAATAAAAAGCTCCTGTTCTTTCACAAAACCTGCAAATAGTAATTTAAGCAATTTTACAATTAACGCCGTTTATGAATATGATAAATATTTCATAAGTATTTTTTCTTAGAATTATTCTTCATGAGGGTACAAATTGTGAAAAGCGAAGTCGATAAAACACTGTGCGATATTTTTGGTTGAAAACATGTCACGAAAACCATAAAAAAGTGAAGTTACAAAAATTGTTTATTTCAACCTTATATTTTAATCTGGGAAAAATTATTCGAAACTGGAATATTACTATTTTGAGTTCTATTTCAACTCCAATTCAATTGTACCGTGAAAGGAATTGTAAAACTTACTAGAATTTTGGAAGATCTCCAATTGGCTTTTTTCCAGTACCATAGTTTGCAATGTTTCTATGTTATTTACCATTCTGCAGGCCAATAACTGATACAATTTGGGAGTACCAAATTGTGGCATCGACCCAAAATTTACTCTTGATATTTTTTATTTTTTATTGACACACTTTTTCTTTACATTTATTTTGCCATCTATTCATGCTCCATTTAATATATTTTTTTATAATATATTAATATTATAAATATTATTATACATTTAATATATTGGCGTTAGCCACCAACTTTGCACAATTTTGAATTATAACAAAACTGATAAAACTCGCTGAAAAAATCTGGGGAAAAAAATGGTAATTTCACTTTTTTATAGTCTGTATTATTTCTCTGTTGTTTCATTGATAAATCGAAGAAGCGAAAAGAGGGTTTTTCATAATGGGAAATAAAAATATATATATATGGTAATTTTTGTTGTACAGGCACATGACAGTCCGGTACGAACAATGGTATGGTCGCATAATGAAAGCTGGATGGTAACTGGCGATCACGCGGGTTACGTGAAATACTGGCAGAGCAACATGAACAATGTGAAGATGTTTCAAGCACACAAAGAAGCAATTAGAGGACTCAGGTATAACATCATCATCTTCCACACTAGTCCTTACGTCTATTGCGGCACTCTCGTTGATGATACGTCAATCTTCCAAATAATTACGATACTGGACGATAAAACTTCTTTCATTCTCCTTCTCGTTCTGCTTCTCTATTCGTATACTCTTGAACTCCTTGTACGGCCCCACAGGTGATCTTTTCCAATTTCTTTGCATTCATTAGATTAATCGTTATCGAATAATAATAATAAAAATAAAAATCGAGGAAGAAATGAAAGATTCGTTTCCTTTTCATTTCCGTTGTACCGATTCCGAGTGTCTAAATAAACGGAACTAAATAAACTTTTATAGACCGAAAGTCGTTGTAAAAGATGGAAGGAAAGTAAGAAAGAAAAAAAGTGAGACTTAATATAACACGAAACCGAGTTTCCCGAAAGTATTAAAGCAAATAAAGAATATCTATTTCTAATTAATCCCGTTTTCCCTACTATTTATATCCAAATAAATTTTTTACTAGCGTTTGTTGTTGTACTAAAAAAAAGGAAGAATAGTAAGAAACATGCGTGATTAATCGATAAAATTAATTAATTTCCAATTGAATTTCAATGTACAACAAATTGTTTTTTTCTTGATGCTAATAAATATTCGATTTATAAAAAAAAATATACAAAAGGAATTCAATGGATTGTCAATCCGGTGGTCATGTGGCAAAGACGAACAATTTATAGAGAATTTTCTTGACAAATTTTCGCTCAAGATATTATTGGTTTTTTGTTCTGACTGCCAGTTATGACTGTCGGATCGATAGTATTTTTTTTTTCATTTCGTTACTTCATAAATGTTCCTTTTTTTCAACTAAATCTTATGTTTAAGATCGTTTGATCGCAAATAAAGATCTTTTGTTATTCCACTCCCATTCACAAATGAAGCGAAACAAGACAATAAATTAATGGATCAATGAAACGGTGGATTTTTAATTTCATCCCTCTATTTATGTGTACAGAAAAAAATGAAATGTTGATAACAATAAAAATTGAGTACATTTTACATTAATCAGAGTTACGGACACTTGTTAGTGGTATTACCGTTTTTTTTTTTGGCAAATACTTTTTTTCACGATTTTATTTCTTTTGTTTCATTCGATATATATTTCTTTTTAATTGTTTCAATAAAGTAGTTTTCATCATGATTCTTGTATATAACACATTTTTTTTTGGGTGGGTAGTTTCAGCCCAACAGATCATAAACTGGCGACCTGCAGCGATGACGGTACCGTTAGAATCTGGGATTTCCTACGATGCCACGAAGAAAGAATTCTTAGGGGTATAAATTTCATATTCTTTTTTTACATTTTATATCTAAATGCATTTTCATTTTTTTTATAGAAAGGAGATTCTAAATTGAAAATTTAGAGAATTTTGGAATCTTTAGAAACGATTTTGTACTATATTAGTATTTTGGGAATAGTATTTTGTATTCTTGTACACTTAAGCATTATTTTAAGTAAAATAATTTTAAATGAAATTAAAAAAATATAATTTGCCTTAATGATTTTGAGATTCGATGACCCGTAAAGCAATTTATATTTTCTAAAATATTTTGAATATTTTCGCATTATTTAATTTACCGAAAGAGATGGTATGATTATTAATATTTAAGTAAAAATAAAATTCTCTTTTATTTTCAAATATTCGAAGAAAATATATGCCCCCCTATCGTTGCTTTTTCATTAGTAGAATAATTTTCGCGACAGCGGATAATTTTTTCTCATTAAAATTCATGTTTATAAAAAATAAAAAAACATATTTTTAAAATCGCAAAAAATTCATTGAATATGAAGTCTGAACAATTTATAGTTAGTAAAGTTCCAAAATCTTTTGCTATATTAATTAATAAGGTAACGGATTTCTCACTGAATTTCAATTAAATTATAGAATGAAAAAAAAGAATTTTTATTACAAACAGTCACTTTTATTTTAGTTCCAAAAAGGTCCTTTAGAAACTTTCTTGCAAATTTCATTTATTTGTCAAAAAAACTCTATTCCGAAAGATTTCTCTTAAGAATTTTCTGAATAAAAACTAATTTCTCCTTTCTTTAAAAAAATTCTTTTTAATTTAAATTGGATTGTAATTTAAATTTAAATTTAAATCCAATTTTTATAGTGGAAAAAATAGTTTTTTTTTTATTAAACCTATCTGAAATTCTATGAAATTTAACTTTTATGGAGTAATTTTAATCTTGTTTTTCTTGAAAGTGGAACACAAAAAATTATAACACCAATGAAATATTAATTTAAAATACAACAAAATAAAACCCAGATCCAAATTTGTCACATGCAATGGAATAAACAAAAAATCTGTGTTCCAGGTCACGGAGCTGATGTGAAATGTGTGCATTGGCATCCTCAAAAAAGTCTAGTCATCTCTGGGAGCAAAGATAATCAGCAGCCGGTGAAACTATGGGATCCAAAGACTGGGCAATCTTTGGCCACGTTACACGCACATAAATCAACTGTGATGGATGTAAAATGGAATGAAAATGGTAACTGGTTGGTCACGGCTTCGCGAGACCATTTGCTCAAGTTGTTCGACCTGAGGAACCTGAGCCAGGAAGTTCAGACTTTTCGTGGGCACAAGAAAGAAGCTTCGAGCGTTGCTTGGCATCCAAGTCACGAAGGACTTTTTTGTAGCGGCGGCAGCGACGGTGCCATTTTATTTTGGCATGTCGGGTAAGAGAAAAGCATTGGAACAAAAGAACGGAGAAATCGGGGCATTCTTTTCTTTCTTCATTTTCTTTGGAATTTCATTTTATCACGCCGACGTAGATTTTGTTTCAAAAACTGAAGTTCGTTTTTGTTTTTCCATTTTTTCAGAGCCGATAAGGAAGTCGGGGCCATCGAACAAGCACACGACAGTATCGTTTGGACGTTGGCGTGGCATCCCTTGGGCCATATTTTGTGCTCCGGCAGCAACGATCACACTTCCAAGTTTTGGACGAGGAACAGACCGGGAGATCTTATGAGGGATAAATACAATCTGAATACTTTACCGGCTGGTGCAGCTGGTATCGATGATCACGAAGTTGGTGAGTATATTTTTTTTTCTTAAAATTGAGATGTAACTTTCAAATAAATTCAAAATAATTCACAGTATCTGTAAAAAGAAAGTAGTAATCGCTCAATATTTTTACAATTAACCAAACGAATATATTTGAAACGTTAAAATCGTAGAATAATTATTATGAAATTTAAAGAGAGTGAAATTGCATTAAAATATTTTTTTTCCTTAGAATTTTTATTTTGTCATCAAACCTGTGTTTCAAATTATATTTTTGTTTTCCAGCCGAGGAAGCAGCCGTCATACCGGGAATGGGACCAGAAGATAGAATAAGTATCGAAGCGGAGCCGGAGGAAGTTAACAAACCGGGAGGCATTCCAGGTTTAGACTTGGATCACGCAGTGGACGAAGGGAGGAAGAATGCTAACAAAAAAGTACCATATAGTAAACCAATTCCACGTAATTTCCAAGCACAATGGAACGAAATGGAAGCCGAAGATTCGGAACAAGCCGAAGCGCTGAATGCTTTTGTCAATCAATTGATCGAAACCACGCCGGGCGCCGTGCCGTTGAACGAAGTCACTCCGAATGCCATTATTTTGTACGGAAAAATGATAACCGTCGAACGTAAGTACATGCAAAAATGTGCAAGCAAAAAATTCTAATTAAAATAATAGAAAGCTTTCATCAATATTTATTTTAGTGGAAATTAATTTTAATAAATATTGAAAATTCCCGCAATTACCTTTTAAACCACTTCTTTCAAAAAATTGTTAAATCTTTTTTATTTTTATTACGTAGCCGGTTCGAAATTAGCCCAAGCTATCACGCAAGGAAGCGAGGCGATCAACAAATTGGTATTGGCCGGTGAAATAGAGGAACTGAAGGACGTGTGCACGAACTTCATCGAGGAACTCGACGAGCCGGAGGAGTTCCTGCAGGACGATCGCGAGCTGGACTTCTCTCATATCCCGGAACTGGAGCTGCCGGCGCCCCTTCCCAGCTCGAAATTCGCACAAAACCCCGAGCTGCTGAAGGCCCTGAACCGCGGCGGCAAGCGCAAATTCGACCAGCTCATCGGGTGGACCACCGACAGCGGCACCCCCGGGAACGCGAACCCCAACGAGCGCGGCTCGAAGATGCACCAGCCGGTTTTCGGGAACCTCGGCACCGAGGACTCGCAGTCCAGCGACAACGACCTGAGGTTCAACAAGAACAACGACCTCTACTTCGAGGACGAGGATCTCAGGAGGCTGCCCTCCACGAACGACATCATCCGGAACATCAACAACCGCGACGACGAGGACATGAGGTACAACATCTCCGGCCCGGGCAGGCCCGACTTGGACTCCAGGAATAACTACGACGGCGATTTCCGGCAGCAGGGCTTCAACAAAAACAAAAATCTGGAGAACGACATCTTCTCCGAGAGGGACCGGCAACGCTGGGAGGAGGAGAACCGCAAGATGGACTTCGTAAATCATTTCGACAAACGGGACAGCAGTGGCATGCATTTGAACGTCAACTCGGACCTGATGATGGACAACCGGCTGTCCCATCTCAGGAACATGTCGAACATGCAGAACATCAACCCCAACATGCCCCCGGGGATGATCGCCACGAACGTCCCGCCTCCGGGGATGAGCAAGGGCAATTCCAGCAACATGCAGCAGCACAACATGGACGGGCAGCAGCATCCCATGGGGGTCCTGCACTCGACGGTCACTCCGGGACCGGCTTTCACCCCGAACGGGCCACCCCCGGGCAACTTCCCACCGAATTTCCGACCTCCCCCGCCCAACAACTTCATGCCGGGCCAGCACCATTTCCGACCGAATCCGATGGCACCTTTTGCGCCCTCCCAAGGCGGTCCCGGGCCGTTGCCTCCGTTTAGGAACGACTTCCCCGGACCGCCGCCCAATTTCCGGGGTCCAATGTTCGATCGACCCGGTTTCGGGGGTCCTCCACCGCCGGGGCCGCCCCATTTTCGGGGGCCGGTTCCCGGGTCAGGGTTGAACAGCTTCAGCCCGAATTTCGGGAATTTCAACCCGAACAATAAAAATGGTGCGCAAGGGAACGGCAACAATCGCGGAGGGATGATGAACCGTGGGGGGTTCAACAATCGCGGGAGAGGTCGGAGGGACAATTATTGAGGAAACGGGACCAAGGCCCCCGAAAGTGGTGGGTTCCCCGGTTGCCAGTAAAGAGACTGATCGATTGTACGCAATCGAACAGCGAATTCTAATGAATTTTGTGAAAAAGGAGAAAGACAAAGATGCGGAAACGATCGTTTTCCCGTTTTATAATTAAGCGAATGGAGAAATTCATTCGGAGAGAATTGTAATATATTATACAGTTGGTAACGTCGTAATTCCAAGAAGGAGGGAAAAGAGAGAAAGGATCTCGAAGGAACTGTTCACGCGTTGCCTTCCGAAATTTGTTCGAGTTTTAATTTCAGTGGAAGTGAAAAGGAAGAAGAAGGTGCGAAACGAGGGAACGGAGGAGATACGTTTGTAATAAATAAAGGACAAGAGTTAAGACGACGGTGATAAGTGAAAAGGAAGACACTGATATGGTGAAACCGACTAACGTTCATATACGATGAAAAGTGATATGAAAAAATGAGGAGTTGTGAATCAAGAGGAAATTCGTTCGGAAATTTGCTTTTCGACTTTTTTTTAAAGGGATGCATAATTACCATCTATTTGAAAGAGAGAAAAGTGGAACGGACATTCAAACTGGAGCAGTTTACTTATTCGATTAATAAAATTTTAAAAATGAAGTATGAAGGAATATCTTTTTTTGTGTCGCTTTTTTTTATTCGCCCGGTCACCTTTTTTCTTTGTTTAAGAACCAACGAAATTTATGGAGGGGTCGATTTGAGCTTAAAATTTATTACGTTAATTAAACACCTGAATTTTATATGAAAAGTAGTTCCTTGCCTTTATTCAAATCCATTTTGATTTTTAAAATAAATAATCACAATTATTCTTATTCCATTTACAAATTATCTTCTAAAAATATTACTAAAAACTCTCAAAAACCAAAATTCGAAATTTATAATAATAATAATAATAATAAATAAATAAAAATAGTAAAAATAATAATAATAATGTGTTTTAAAATCATATAGTCACAGCCAAATACTGTTTCCACTTAAACGCTATTTATAAATATGTAAAATGAACTAACGAAATTCAGGCATTTAGCAAGTAAGAAATTGTTTATTTCAAGAGAAACCACTGCTACTATTAATTTCACTAGCATGATTGAAGAACATTCATTTGAATGAGAATTTCAAAAAAATCTCCCATCAAACTTTGATGGTAATTAATTTTCGTCTATTTTAATGACAAAATATTTTTTAGCAAGATTTCACAGTTTATATTTTTTTGTTCTCAAATTCCCTTACCCTTTTCATAAATGCCTCAATTTCATTTGTTTCATGTACAATATATAGTAATTATCCAATAATTTCCAAGACGGTGGCCAATCAAATATTACAACAGTTCTAATTAACATTTCTGCCGTCAATCCCCAGCTATTGAGTCGCCGTTGTTATGCCGGTTGCAGTAATTGTGTCCATTCGAGGCGTACATTTTACATTTTTTCCCATTTCGGGTGATAGCGATGCACTGCGTTCTCGGGGAAGAGGACGACTGCGGCGTGACGCTATTAATAAAAAGAAATCATTTATTTATTACGTCAGGGTGCCTCATAAGTTTCTTCCTTTCCGGCTCGAGGTCGTACATAGCGCGGCGCGGAAAAAACTTATGGGATACCCTAATATAATTAATAATTATTGAATAATATTCGAAATATTTATATAAATGGTTTTTTTCAAATTTTGTTATACCTTCTGGAAGTATTTCTACGGACGAAAGGCTCTCGAGAAGGATATCGGTGCCTCAAATCGGCCCAATCGAATGTATTTCTCGCTTCCTCTTGCTTTTCCGAATCGTTATCGCAGTGCGAATCCTCATCGTCCGATATATCGTAATGAACGGGGTAATAATTCTTCGACACATCGTTGCAAACATCTTCGTGCGAGCTCCTCCCAGCTGTATACGAACAGGACAGCATTTCGGTCGGTGATGCATTTGTACTCTTCCAGCTTCCAAGCGATTGTAAAATTATTTTCGCTTTATCTAGACACGAAAAGAGAAGAGAAATTAAAGGATCATTTTTTAAAAATGCTTCGAAGAGAATTTTTGGCTAAATTAAAAATTTTCAATTCGAAGCCTCGGAACTCATTTATTTGTTCCGTGCAAAGCACGATCTCGATCGTTGCTAAATAAAATTGCCATCCGAGTATTGAACTTTTCCTAATTTATCGTACGTACCGACGCAACGGTTGATCCATTTTAAGCTAACCGATATGTATAAATGTTGAATCGTGTTCGATGATTTTGTAAAAAATCTTGGAAATTCTTTTTGTCGATCCTTCGGAGCGAACGAAGTGTAATTCGAAGCTGTTCCATTTTTCAGAGACCCATTTACCGTTTGTGGTACAAAAGTTTGTTTTTTCCAACTAAACAAGTACCAAATTCCAACTATGACGTAATACACTGAAAAGAAAAATCATATTTAGTATAACGAGTAATTGCAAGAGTAAAGTTTTTGTAAAAAGGATCATTCAGAGAGTGGCCTAAGTCCATTAAAAAAAATGATAAATTCGAAATTTTATGATTAAATTACCGAAAACTATTATATTTATTTACGCCGCATCTAATGATTCTTTAAAAATGGATTTGCGCCACTTTCAAAATAAACGGCTCTTATCAACAAATAATTTTTGTTTTGATAATTTCATGTGTAACAGAATCTTACTCAACGTGATTAGAAGAATCAATACAGTAATCGATAAAAAATCTAGGCTGGCTTCCGTTCCTTGTTTCAAGTACGAAACTAAATTCATTGGTACAATGCCGACAATTGTCACTCTCGTTAACAACGGAGCGTGAAGAAAAGCTGCCACTAACATAGCCGATAATAAATAAAGCACGTGAAGCGAAGTTTGAGAAAATTTTTCAAAAGTTTCACCTAAAAACAAAAATTCAAATTTATTTTTAGTCATTTCGTAATTTTGGCTTTTTTGATTTCTTAATTTTTATGATTCGACCGTCACAAATTGGAAACGTCATTACTAGAGCCTCCGATATACTTTGCGATCCATCCGAGCTTCTCTTCGACATCGGATCTCATCGTGTTCGCCATATCCCAAATGTACCGAACGGTCTCGTTGATTTGTACCAGTTTATGTAGAGTTTCTTCGTAATGAATCGCAGCTTCTTCGTTCAGAGCCACGATCTTCTCGGTGCTCGCCTCGATTTTATCCCAAATGAGCTGTGCTTGCAGTTGGAGATTCTTTAAATCTTCCAACAATTCTTTGTGATTCTCGCTTCGGTCGTGCGATTGTTCCATTATATCCTGATTGGCTTGTTCTGGGAACCAAAAAAAGAATATTACCCAATTTTGTTTCCAATTAAAGATATTTTATAAAGAGAAAAAGTGAAAATTTGAAATAGAACAAATGATAAAAATATAAGTCACTCGATACGGAAAATCAGAAAAGTACCCAATTTGTTCTTGATATCCACAGTAATGGAATCCAGCTGCGAGTGTACGGATTTAATAAGAACGCGTTCATTTTTCAATTCACGTAAATTATCGGTGATCAATCGACCAGCCGATATTTGAGCATCTCGCAGGTTTTCCTGTTGACGCGATAAAACATTGTGTCCTTCCGTTATCGAGAACAAAGCTTCCAAAGTTTTTTGTCCCAATTGCTCTTGACCTTCCTACACCAAACAAAACACGAAAAATTTGGGAAAGCGATAGAGAAAAAAAATTGTAAAAAGATTTTTCAGATGAATATCATCCATTTTAAAAGCGCTCGCGTTACCTTCAAACTATTCATTTGCGAACGTGCGCTTTGAATCAATTTAGTAACGCTGAATTCCGTTAGTGCACGGAATTGAGTGCTTCGAGCTGCGTAACAGACCGCCCTGCTTCTGTTGCTCATCAGACGATAGGCGTTCTGGAGATCGGCGTCCACATCGTTCGTACATTGCTGCAATGACTAAATAAAAAATTATTAAAAAATTATTGAAATGCACAAAAGAAATTAAAAAAATAACGAAATCCCAGCGAACGGAAAAATAAATAAGTTACCATTTCATCGGTACACGGAACCGTCTCACGTCCTTCGACGGCGGATTGACAATGGAGAAGATTAACGCTCAACTTCCCGAGTTCCTCTTCGGACATATCGCCGCAAAATGTTTTGACTCCCATTACGACTTTATGCTGACAGGCTTCCAAGGGTGACGATACTTGAATTTCCATAAATTTCTCGGCTTCTCGATAAAACTTTTCGTCTTCTTCCGTTATAGTTTTGTACGGAATCGATACTGAAGGCACCGCATCCGAAACCTTCGCATCTCTTCCCAACTTTCCCCATATCCAATTTAACACTGTCTCTCCATTGTTCGGTGCGATTAAGGTCAATACGATTATCGTCAATATTAGAAAATTACTCCTGGCCATACTTTCAGAAGTTTTGTGTTTACTCTAAATATTAATTTGTTACAACCTGAAAGCAAACAAGAAAATTAAAAGAAGTGGAAACTCGAAGCAGTTTTTGAAACTTCCAATGGAAAATTTGGGACAATTCATTAATAACAATTAGCATAAATCAAAATGCTAACATTTTCATGTAAGGAAAAGGTTATTTATATTTTTCTCTAGTTTATTATTTTTCTATAATATGTATTTTTCTGTTTGCTTCAAAAAATTGCTGCGTAATTGAATCGACAAAATTTTCTGTTCGTTTTTAGAAAATCGTTAAAAGAAATAAAACAACATTTTTTCTTTGCCTGGAAACACTTGGTAGTGATAAAACACTTACATTTACAAAGACAACAAAAATTCATATAAGCAAAACATGTGACGCCGTTCGAATTCGAGTTTGCACATTCCTGCCAGTAACGGCCAAAGGAAATTATAGTATTTCGAGTTTGCGCGTTAGAAGGTATTAGATTTTTTTTGCTTCTTACCAATGAGAGAAAATTTCCGAGGATTTTAATAATTCCCCATATGTTTCTATTTTCTATGGTAACCCCGCATTCATTCTCGTGAATTTTGCGAAATAACGAATTTTCAACAGTCACGTGACCCAACGGCAGCTCAAAGTTCAAATGCTACGACTCTAAAATCTCTAAAAAACTTATTTTTTTGGGATACGAATGAGTTCTCGATCTTACACTCATATAATCTATGTCGCGTCGCGAAGGTTCTGATTGGATGCGACAATTGTCATTTCAAAATTTTTCAAATTCAAATTGTTATTTCAATGAATTCAATGCACAAATCGATAATCCCATTTTTTCCATTTTTCAAATTTGTTATTTAAAACGAATTTTAAAAAGCAATATATGCTATTTTATTATTTATGTGAACATTTTTACGGCCCATTTAGTACTTGTTTGGTACCCGCGACATAGATTATATAAATATGAGACCGCCAACGCACTTGTATCCAAGAACCTCAATTTTTGAAGGTCGTCGCGACATTGGATGCCATATTGGTTAGCATGAAAACTTTCAAAAATTCAAAACTTTCAGTTTTTGAGGAATTTCGAGCACGAAATAATTTCAAAATTATAGAAAATGTAATAAAAATAATCGAAACTTAAAAATTAAAGAGGGAGAATCATTATTTAACGATTTCGTGCCGGTTGCTGATAAGAGCGTTTACCGTTTATGTTTTTCCGTGCATTTTTCGTGTCTGCAGAAGGATTTTATGCAGAAACCAACTTTTTTTGCTCTGTTTTTATAATAATCTGGTTAACATAATTATTAACTGTAGGACTCTTTATACATTATTCATGGTTTATTACGAGAAACGGCGTTATTCACTCCCACTGTAACGCGAAGATTACGCTTCTTCGTGATGAGAATGACCTTCGTCACTTTATTATTGTTTACTTTATCACTAAAATATACGATAGAGCTACAGCGGAACTAAGATATGAAAAAATGTCACGATTATTATTGTTATTATGAGTATTAGGAACATTGTTATATTCTTTTATATCTTTTGATTTCAAGAAACTTGTGCCATTTTCGGTTTCCAAAAAAAAGAGATCTATTGCGCAATAATTTCTAGAAACGATTCATTTAAAAAATACCTTCCTCGAAGGACAATTTCTGAATTTTTCGCTATAAAAAAAGACCAACAAACAAAAGCGCATGACTTATTGATAGTACTTATTCAAATCGGAGCGCAACTTTGCCCAACTCCGTGACCGATACCATTTTTGAATCTTCCATTTTGGATCCAACAACGAGTAAATATTTACATTGTTCAGCGTAAACCGAACAATGGGCCCATCCCGGTGGAATGTACTTCTTCATGTTTATAATCACTCTGTAATTGTAAATAAACAGAACCACGATATCCCAGGACCCTAAGGGTCTCCAGGAGAACCAGCCCGGTCGTGACTTCGGATGAAACTAAATTGTAAGGATAAGGAGGTATTAGATAATAGAATTAAGACGATATCCGTGATCCTCCTTTCTACTATAAGGTCATAATATGCCTCAGTCGTGGTTATCAAAGCTACTTTTTTTATCTAACGATGGAAGATCGAATAAAAGAACTCCTCCGGCACGTTGCATCGCTATTTTGTGCTTTACAATGATCGCGTTAGCATTGATCTCCCTGACGGTGGTCCTCCATGTCGACTCAACGTCCGCTTATAATGTAACGAGAGATCCCCTGAGTGAAGTTGAATTTGTACCCACGGAATTGATTCCCACGAATTTGAATTTCGCGAGATTCAACAGCACGAACGCCACCCTGGTAAAAAAAGTTTTCATAGAAAATCTAATTTTTGGAAGGTTTTTTTTTTTCAAAATCACTCCGAAAATAGTGAAGGTGCACCTGTGTTACAAAATAATAAAATTAGACTTGTAATATAATAATAATAATAATAATAATAATAATATTTAAAAAGAGGTACAAGGAATTTTCTAAGATTTGCAAAAATTTTGTTAGAAAAATAATTTATAAAATAATTATCGTAAACGCCTATCACAAAATTATTATTGATTATTAGCCTTCGAGTTTCTATTATTATTCTACTAAAATTTACACGCCGAAGCAAAGTTAAGAGAAAATTTGCGAGAGATAAAAATTGAAAAACAAAAATAATAATTTTAGCAAGCGATTACTAAAAAAATCCTTTTGTAATTAAGTCGCGGACAAATAGGTATGGTAGCAATTTTTATAATTTTGCCGATTCTTTTTTTATTGTATCCCCAAAAGGTATCGGTTTTCGATCAAGGTTTCGAGCGATTCGATAATTTTGCAAACGACACTTTTTTTTTCCAGGGAAGCAATACGACCCAAAACCAAGCTCTCGATTGCCTGGGTTTGGGGAAAACAATTGCGAGGCAACTGCAATGGTTTTTCCAAAGCAAAGCCAACGGCTCCAAGGCTTTGGATGTCCGATTTTACCTGACGTCGACTAGAGTTCCTCGACGAGTGGTGGTCCTACCCGGGGATCAATTCGGATTGGAGTGGACCGATTTCAAGGTCCATAGGAAGACTTTCCTCATCGTCCATGGGTTTTTGTCGCACAGCGACGAACAGTGGATCGCGGAAATGGAACGCGCTTTGCATTTGTTGGTGAGTTCTAAAACTCGGTGAATAAATATCGCGAAACGACAAAAATATGAAAATTAAATCCTGGAGATTAATAAAATTTGAGGAACTGGAGCTCAAATTTCAGCTTTATTTTGTTTGTTAAAATTTTCGAAGACTCGCGAACTAAGAAAATCGGCTTTACTCTTCAAGGAATCGTGAGTAACTGATTGTGAATTTATTTGCGTCATTTAATACGAAATGTCCATGCATTTCTAGGGTGACGTGAATGTAATCGTCGTGGACTGGAGTGCTGGAGGAAACACGTGGAATTATCTAAAGGCTGCACTGAACACACGTATTGTAGGATATCGTATCGCTAAGTAAGTGTGTTTCACAGTACCTGAATTTTTCCCTGAATCCACTCCATGGATATTTTTAATCTCCATTTCTTTTTATTTTAATTGATTCTAAAATTTTCCTCCATGAATTGCTGAAAAAAAACATCATTAAAGAAACATTCGGAAAGATTCCTCTTTCTTTTTTTATTTATTAGAAATGATAGAACTGAAGTTAATGGAATTTTCAGTGTCCTAATGCCTTTCAGAGGAAAGCAAACAAATTTTTCAATTATTGTTTTTTTTAGTTTAGGCAGTTAAGTTAAGAAAAAAAATGTAGCGTGAAATTTATTTTCCTAGAAATATATTTTTTAACTATAAACTTTTTCGGGCTTTTTATTTCTTTTTTTTTAAATAAAATTGATACTTATACTGAATTTTGTTTTTTTTTAAATTACCCCAATATTAGTATTTACCATTTTTCTGCTAATTAATTTCGTTCAGGTACAAAACAAAATTCTCTTTTTTCTTCATAAAATTTTTCACTCGCTTTCTTTCGATTCCAGGTTCCTGGGACAGGTGGTCAACTTCACAATTGCCGAGCAAGGACCGGACACGAGCAACTGGGGCACACTGCATCTCATAGGACACAGCTTGGGAGCGCATATTTGCGGCTTCGCTGCCAAAGAAATGAAGAAATTCAAAATACAATGGTTAATCGATAGAATAACGGGACTCGATCCCGCTCAGCCCTGTTTCAAAGCTGGTGATCTGGAGATGCAGTTGGATGTCTCGGATGCACCCTTCGTTGATATCATTCACACGAACGGTCGCTATCTGTCCCGTTTTGGTCTCGGATTGCCCCATCCTTTGGGTAAAATTATTTTTTTTTTAAGTTTTCCATATTTCCCATACATTAAAAAAGATATTTTTTTCTTCTAATTTTCTTTTACATCAGGTGACATGGATTTCTATCCAAACGGAGGCAAAAGTCAGCCTGGATGTGTCTCGTCGAGGAGATCTTATTATAATTTCTTACCCATTCCAAATAAAGGTAATTAAAAAATTGCAGAGTGCATCGATGGAAATTTTCACCTTTGGTACCTGTAACATTTTTTTTTAAAGCAATCGAAACTGCGATATGCAGTCACGGAAGAGCCTATCATTATTTCACGGAATCCATCATCAGTGCTGTTACGAGGAACTGCACTTTTTGGGGCCACCGCTGGGATTTGAAACTGAAAAGTGCAATCCAGATAATCGGTGATACCTGTGACACGACTCTAAATTGTGTCGAAATGGGTATTAATGCCGATCGGTACTCTCTTCGTGGCACTTTCTTGGTCATTACCTCCAACAGCACTCCTTTCTGTGGTAATATTAATTAATTAATTAAAAGTAATTGAAAATCTGTTTGAAGTTATTCAATAATTTGGGAAATTGTTATTTTAATTATATACATATATATATTTTCAGAGATGATGGAAGGAGAAGAGGAGGAAATAATCGATCACATGCGATCGGATTATCCAAACGGACGAAAAAAGTAATTTTTTCGGAATCGTGGGAGGAACGAATTTGGACAAAGTAAGTAAATGCAGCGTATTTATTTTCTCAATCTACTGCAAAACTCTGTGGTCATTAAATAGAACTAGACTATAAATAAATCTATTTACAAAATAATCGTATTTCATAGAAACGTAAACTTTATATACAATCAAACTCTCGGCGTCCTCCTTTTCTCGCGTTTTTTGGTTGTTCCTCTAAATGATTTCAATTACACGTACTAAACAAAAAATCCCTTTACTAATTTACTAATTAAAATGCGACTGCTGGAAATATTTTTTTACGCCAATAGTTCATGCAAATCCAGAAATTAGAAATCGGTACGGTATAGATCATTGATAAATTTATAAAAATAATTATTTTCTTCCTTCGTTTTAATTTTGCCCTTTAATAAATTGAATCAGTGTTATACATATATTACTGGTTAAAAAAGAAAAACCAAGGAAGAAAATTAGCATAGGGAAAAAGGTGATCGACGAAAAATGAAAGGGAAATTACTATTGGCGATCAGAACACAAGTATTAAATTACCCATACTAAAAAAACATATGTTCTAACATGAGGAAGACTTTAAAAAGATTTTGCATTTTTGTTCCAAGAGAAATTCGCTTCGTGGGAGTTTGTATTTACACTTAACTCTTAAAACTCCACTGTGCGCTTTTTCGAAACGAGTTTTTTTTCTTCTTTCGTAAAACTGTTCCGTTTTCATTTTTGGCACCTATGTCTTTGCAAAAATACTAACAATTTCGTATACATATACATGAGAAATTTAAATTCGATTGAAAAAATATGTAGCTTATTTATACAATATTCAAATAATGTATTCTGGTAGAATGAAATAATTTGAAAATGCCTTCGATTTGATCTACATAGTACGTCAAAAAGGTAACTATGTAAAAACGTCAACGTTTGAGTTTTAAAAAATGTAAGATCATTCGCCAACATTTTATTTTCTTGGAGGATGTAATTCAATATCGTGATTTTTTTTTCATAAACTACCCCTGGAAGTATCGTTACCGGTGGCATAATTTTTTAGACTATTCGCGCGTTTAAAAAATTCGAAAAATTCACGATTTTCGAATTTATTGTTTTTTTTCTCTTCAAAACCATTTAAAAAATTGTTTTCTTCCAATAATGGGAAGTTCGATTTTGTTTCAGCCCCAAAGTCTTAAAAATTTCTTTGCAGCTTTTGAGCTAAAAATATATATTTTCACTATTTTGGGGAATTTCTGGACTCGAGTCACGACACTTTTTGAAAAACCGAATTTTCCCAATTTACAGCAATTTCCTTTTTGCTGTTATAATTGCAAAATATTTTAAACACTAAATAATGGTTTTGGAAAACGCAATTTTCAATGAAAATTCCATTTTTTGCCTTTACACTTGGAATTGAAATTTCACAATTGAAATTTCCTAAAACCTCAAAAATTTTCTGCACACGGAATGAAAACTGAGCCGAGTTATGGACGAATCAAGGCGACAAAATTTGCCAATCAATTAATCAATAAAAAAACAATCAATCAATTACTTGAACATACGTCGCCGGAAAAATTCCTGTACGACCCCGACATTCACCAATCCACCATCCATCCGCCTGTTTCTCGTGTATGGTGATCAAATCCCCTGGGTTCAAACTCAATTCGTCGTTCAAATTGGCAGAATATTGGTACATCGCTCGGCACTGCTCGATTCCATCGGTTTTCGATATAACGTCAACGGGGTCCGGTTCCTGATTATTATTGTCCTCCGATTGGCTACTGAATTCATCGAAATCACTAAAATCTTCCTCTTCCGCTGGATTTTCAGAGTTCCCGTCACCCGCAGTTCGATCGGCCCAGTCGCGAGTCTCCACCTCGTGTTCCTCTTTCACCAGTTGCACTTCCAAGTCATCCGGAGCGTCTGGAAGTTCGAAGGACTCGTTCTTTGCCCAAGAAGGAATCTGAAACGGATATGGAGCGTTTTAGCAACGGGAACAATTTTTAATATACTTCAATTTTATGCAAAAGCCAAAAAGGTGTATTTTTTTCTCTTATTTATTTATTTATACATATATATATTTTTTGTTCAATGAAAATTCCAGGGATTTAAAAATAATTTGATTCAAATTTCAATGAATTTCCTCGACCTACCTTCAAAACACTTTGTTGCAACCCCTGTTTATCTCTGGACACTAAAATATGCTCAGCCAAGGGGTGCTTTCCTCTTTTACCACCTTCAACTTCCGCGAGCATGCCGCCAACTTTGAACCTCGCAGCTTCCAGATACAGTAACATCGACCTCATCTGCAAAAAAATGGAAATTTCAATTTTTACATCACAACAATTTTAATAATTTTCTCGAGAATTCCAAAAAAAACTTGAAAACTCTATTTTTCGATAATTTCATCTGCAAAAAATGGAAATTTAAATTTTTGCACAACAATAATTTGAATAATTTTCTCAAAAATTAAAAAAAAAATGAAAACTCTATTTTTCGAATATTTCAAAACCTTCTACACCGAATTTCCTGGAGAATATCCAATGTGGGTGGAGGCCATCAAATTTTCCATATCCCCACCCACGATCTCCACTTTTCCACTCCTGTTTTACTCCAGAATTCAAATTCCACTTACATGATGAAGTTTATCTGTAACGTTTTGCGTGCTTTCGTCGGCAGCGAAAGCTGGTGTCTTTATAAAAGCTCTGTGTAAAGTCTCCAAACCTTCCCTTCCACGCCTTTCTCTCTCCAAATCTTGCCTGATTAAATGCAAGACTCTGACCAACGATTGTTTCCTACGTTCTCGATTCATCGCCAACGTCACATGTTCGGCATAAAAATCGGGTAACAATTGCTCAGCGTTTCCAGCCTCGTTGCTGTCTATCCTCCGGATAAGGTTTTTCAGGATATCCACGTCTTGGGACACGTTGCAATTCCGAACAGGCGTCGACAAACGATCCGCGCTCTGGCAACAGAATAATTATGAAAAATCAATTTTAATAGGTAGAAATGTTCCAGTTTAGGAGTACCCTTGTTTTTACAAATATCTCAATTTTAAAAAACCAATTTTGACACAAATGAATTGACCAAATCAATAATATCTGATATGGACAAATTTTCTGTAACAATAATTTTGGAAAAAGCTAAGATTTCGTTACGAAATATTGAAATTCCTCAAAATTCTAAAATTTGGGTTTCCAGAATCCCAAAAATTAATTCCAGGTGGATATTATTAAATTTTAAGATAAATTTCAAAGTAAAATTAAATTATCCCGCCAAATTTAGAAAATTTTGAGATACAGAAATACCTGATAGAAAATTCAGGGAAAACTGCAAATTTGTAGGAAACAAACTCATTATTTCTAGAATTGCATGAAAAATTCAAAGCACCTGTTGCAAACGTGGAGCTAAAGCTTGAAGGTGCGCCAAATAAACATTGGCCAAGTCTTTCAAGGCACTTAGTCTCTCTTCCTCCAGCAATTCCATCTGCTTGGCGCCTTTTCTCACGGTGCTTTCGTACTCGAGCCTGGCCCTTTCGGCCCGCACACTGACCGTATAAAATTCAGTATCGGCCCTGCGAGACGAATCTTCAGCCTTTCTTCTTCTAGTCTCCAATTTGTTGGCCTCCTTCTCCGTCATGTGGTGATTCGACGACTTATTGTTGTTCTGTTGACTTTGACTTATCGTTTGCAGTCTGGCCAAGTCCTGCAATCGCTCGTTTTCCCTTGCACATGCAAAACTCTGCTTCTTGCTCTTGGCGGCTATGGTTCTCCATTCTTGCAAGGACTTGGATGCTTTATCCACGGAATTCTCGATGCCTTTTCTAGAACGTCCTTGTGCCTCCGCTACGCCCACCTGCGAAGGTAAAATAAACGGGATTTCTTAATCGGATGCCATCAATTGTCTTTCATTAAAATGATACTTCCACCTCCGGACGTTAAAACTATTTTTTACCGCGTTGATTATACATAATCGAAAATCCAAAGCGAAAAATATCGAATTATAATTAATAGATTTTTATTAATTAATAGCAAATTTTTTGTGGACGCATAATTGCTCTACCAAGGACCTTCCGTTCGTCGATTTCAATAAAAGATTAAATTAAACCTCGAAAATAATTCGAAATTAAAATTGTATATTTCTGCACATTTGATTTCTCTTGTTTTTTTTCTTTAATTGATGCTTCAATTTTTATTTTATTTCTATTTAAAATTTTTTTTTTCAATTTCTTTGAAAAAATAACTTGGTTGTTAATTTTCTACGTTCCAATCCAAGATTTTGATTAATATTATTATTATACTCAGCCGAAAATATTTATTCTCTATTTTTATATTATCGAATGTTCTAATTAGCGTCTAATAATTAATCAAATAATTAGTGTACTAATTTTATCACAGATCTATTACACTTTGGTAATATTGGATATATTATTGTTGTAATTTCTATCATGTAGCATCTTATATATATTTTTTCATATCTTTTTTATATATTTATATATTTTTATACATTTTTATATATTTGATAGTATTTCATTTTAAATGATATTATTTTATTTTACAATAGTTTATCAAATATAGATAAAAAATAGAGAAAAAAAAGAAATTCAGTAACCAAGAAAAAAATCCTCAAAAAGCGTCTCAAAAATCCCAGCACCTAAAAATAATTTTTTGTATTTTTTCAAATTTTTCAAATCTCTCCCAAAGTGACCCAATTTTCCCCAAATCGATGGACAAAAAAAATGCAAATCTCGCAAAGTTGCGGATTGTTTTTCTGCCCCAAATACCATAGAAAATAGGAAAACCAGAACGATCCTCTCTCGCCTTATTCGAACTGACTCTAACTGTAAAATCTCCCTGCCTAGATTTTTCCAGTTACGTTATTATCAATTCACATACACATCGTCCGAGTCATTGCCTTGTGGTGGAAAAAGAAAAATAATAGGTTTTCTCGAGACCCAGCGATTTTCCACGTTTCTTCTGACCCGAATTTCCATGGAAACTCTGCCGAAGCTCCTTCGAGGGCCATGCAATTGCAAATTGCCTCTGCCTGGTGTACCATAATTGCTCGTAAATTGGCGTCACTCTCACTTTGCACAACCCGGCTAATTATCCTTGGGCTGAACTTACCCGTAAAGGTTTCGCGAGCTGCTCGCTCAATGCAATGCCCCATACTCTGTGAGCTTCTGCGGCAGCCTCCATCTCCTCGCCGACACACCTCCATGCTTCATTTACACCTCCTGTACTATTACCACCTGCAACATACACAACGATAAATACCTGTATGTAAATACCGGAATATATGTATTGTGTGTAATAAATATATGATAAAATATATGATGTGTAATGAATGAATGAATGAATGAATGAATGAATGAATAAATAAATAAATAAATAAATTTAAAAAATATATACATATACCATTCGTTTCAATTTCAATTCAATTTATTTGAAATAAGTATAAAATATATTTGATGGAGAATTAAATTAATATTTACCTTGATCCTTGGCGCACGCCTTCGTTAATTTACTGCTGAGTTTGCTGAGTCCTTTAGCATAAGTTGCTTCGAGTTCAGCCCTGAGGAAAGAAGATGTATCCGTTAATTATTTCTTTTTATTATTGTTTATCGTGAATATTAATTTGTTTGGTGGTTTTTGTGAGAAATTCCAAAAAAAATTTTGATTTTTGGATCTTTGTTAAAAAATAAAATCGAAATCGCGTGTATTGATATATATATATATACCTCTCGTGCAAAATCGCAGCCAGTTCTTTGCAAAAGTCCCCGCCTTGTTTCACGTATCTCCGGACTTCTTCGAAACCACCCTGGCCTCCCTGGAATCCAAGAAAATGATTGAAATTATTATTTAGAAATTGTTGCTTCGAATTTATTATTGATAAACAATTAATTAATTGTTTATTAGTTTACCGACTTTGGAACCATATTGTCAATTTAGAAATTGCAATTTACAATTTACAAATTGCAATTTACAAATTACAAATTATAATTTACAAATTATAATTTACAATTTAAAAATTACAATTTAGAATTTAATAATTACAAATTACAATTTACAAATTATAATTTATAATTTAGAAATTGTCATTTTCAAATTATAATTTAAAATTTAAAAATTACAATTTATAATTTAACAATTACAAATTGCAATTTACAAATTATAGTTTATAATTTGATAATTACAATTTACAATTTAAAAGTTACAGTTTACAATTTATAAATTATAATTTACAATTTAAAAATAACAATTTACAACTTACAATTAAATAATTACAATTTACAATGTACAAAATTAGAAATTCCATGAAAAAAAGGGGGGAAAGGGGGGGGGGGGGCACCGAGAGCGTAAACTAGGCGATTACATCACGAGTTCGGTTTGTCGCCTGGCGAAGGGAGGGCGACAAACGAGACAAGCGCGTAAATTCGATTTTACTCGCTCCCAGTGTATTTCACGCACTCTAACCAAACGAGCAATACTTTACGCACGCAAACGAGTGCGTAAAATCCGATTTTACGCGCGCTTTCCGTGAAAAAATTCGATATATTTCGCGTTTCCATGCGGAAAAGTGTAAAACGCGATGCATGCGATCGAGAAAAAAGTAGGTCTCGTCATTGCTATTTCCGATGCACATAACTTCTAGGTTTCATGCATGACGGACAGTGCCCGAGAACGGGCATGCCCATGCCTTGCGCACTTAGGTATGGCCTGAAACAAGGGGGTTTCTCTTTCTTGCCTCCATTCGCTTCCTTTCAAAATCGTTTGTCTACGCTTCAATACTCGAACCCCCTCGCAAAGAATGATATCAAAAGATAACGGTGTCCACGCTTCATGGGGTTTTCGAATATAACAATTTTCGTGTCCCCTGGAGTGTAAATGCCGCTGATAAAGTTCCCTTATCGGATCCATCTCCGAGTAAATGGACGAATTATGAAATGTTACGCGTCTATCGAATATCTATCCGTCGATTTGTCCGTCGATTTACATGATAATATGGTGAAAGTCAGGATTCGGTGCCGAAAGAAAGCCCGAATCTGAGGTACAATTAATAAATCACGGGTTAATAACACACGGTTACCGAGGCTCAAGTGACACGGGTCACAAACCCATAAGATTCGAATTTTTGTCATTTTTTTTCTATTAATGTTTTAAAATTATTGTAACGATTCCAGGGTATCATTAATTTAAATTTTATGATAGCAATTATTTTTTCATTTGATTTGATTTATTTTTACGTTTTTCAAATTTCTAACTGGAAATTCATTAAAATTATTATATTATAATTGGGAGATTTGAAAATTAATAGCCGCGGACTTTGGTTTTCAAAGGTTTGTAAAAGTGGAATTTATGAACCATTTTTCATAATAATAATAATAATAATAATAATAATAATAATAATAATAATAATAATAATAATATTGTCTGTAGAATAATAATTTGATAGTAATATATTATTATTCGAAGAAAATAAAAATTGATTTTCCCCACAAAGTTCGAATTTCAATATGAAATATCGAAATTTGGTTCTCAAATTATTCTTGTGGTATAATTATAATATAATATAATGATTATAATATTGTAAATGATATAATATTATAATATAAAAATATCCTAGTATCAAGATTGTATTCCAATTAACACCGGGTTTTTTTTCAATCTGGTTCAAAATATTGCAAATTTTCTAGCGTTAATGACACGTCAATACATGTATATACATATAAATTAACACCGAATTTCCAAGATTTTTTAAAGTACGAAATTATGAAAATCATAATTTTTTTCTATCAATACTATTTTTTGTAATTCTCCTAGCAAATATAAATACAAATATAAATAATATAGCCGATTTTTGAGAGACTCGTCGAACCGTAGAAGATAATTCCGGTGATAAGACATATCATTAACTTTTTGCGAGTCTTTAATGGACAAAAGAATGAATGACTATTATTTAAAGGACTATTATAATTATTATTATTATTATTATTATTAGAAGCGCCGCAAAGCGAAACCTTGCATTTGCGCATTTTTTGCCCGCGCCGCAATTTCACACCACTCATTCTCTCGCATTTTTTCCGGAGTTACGAGCTTATTAATATTGAAAAAAAATATTGTGAAAAATGTGGAAAAAGGAGATTAAGGTATTCTTATATTACGCGGCCTGTTTCCGTTTTCCCTTAGGCGCTTCAACAGTCAATTACCTTTTTTTCACGCTGCGCTCTAATACTCAAATAGAAAGGTATATATATAGCTACAGTTGCGCGTATTTTCCGTCGTCATCGTGCAAATCTTGATAATTTAGATTCCGATATTAATAACTGTCACCTACATTCAATTCTATAAAACGAGACTTCGTGTCGCGGAGTTTCGCGCGAACAAAGGCCATTGCGTAGGTACCATATGCTGAAACGAGATATTTTCAATGGCATTTCGGAGATACCGCTGCGCTTTCGAATGAAATAAGTATCGCCGGAATTCATCGGCTCAGCGTTTATTTCTCTTTTTTTTCAATTTATTTTATTGAAATCGAGGAATCGATGGACTGATATGTAGGTGGAAATAAAGTGGTATTTTATTATCACGAATTGCTCGTTACAGATTTGTTCTCCGAAAAATAGATATGGGTCTCCCGAAAGTGTGCGAAGGGATTTTTCAATAGTCGATTTTTTTTGGAATACCCCGTCCCCCCAAAATGGGGTAAAAATTAATGTTTCAAAAACGGGGTTGGACAAGTCATTTCTAGTGGTAATTTTTCCCGTAGAATCGATTCCCAAGGTCGAATTTTACGAAATCCCAGCGGAAGTTGGAAAAAAGTAGGTTTTTTGAGGAAAAGTCGCATTTCCCGTTGGAATTTTGGAATTTTGACAATGAAAATGGATTCCTCGGAAAAAAATACATCGGATATGAGTCTCTCGAAAGTGCAAAAAATTGTTTTCCAAAAGTCGAATTTTTGGGTAGGGGAATTGCGTCCAAAACGGCATACTTTTTGTTTGAAGGCGTCGTAAGACAAAACCAATAACAATTTAATGAGTCCCAAAGCTGCAATAGCATCTATGGTTATTTCCCCTACCTGCTACAAAAGTTTTCATTTTCATATGAATAAATAGATTTATAATTTAAGATTTCGAAATATGATGTAAAAGTTCATTTTGGCCTGATATCCTGGGTAAAATGGCATACTGACGCTTTCTGCCGTATTATAATATATATTTTATTGTTTTATGTTTTTATTGTTATTCGACATTACAAAAATAACTCTCTTATAAAATAAAAAATTAAAAAATACATTCTTTGGTAGTTCCTACCTAACAAAAATAGATCTCTCTCATAACGTAAAAAAAACTCTTTGTTAGTTCCAAACAAAAATTAGTATCATAAAGTAAAAAAAAAATAAATAAATTCTTCGTTAGTTCTTTGGTATTTGTTAACCATTCTGCCTAAAAGTTCCATATTATTATTCCACAACTCAGTTTTTACTGCTAAAGGCAAAATGACATAGTATGCCATTTTGGGCCAGCCGTAGATATGCCATTTTACCTGTTTTGCACCAGTTTGGCTTTTGTGTTACTAAGATTGTATAGGTTAGGTATTCAGAGATGAAACTACACAAAGTACATTCTACTAGTATGTATGCTTCCTAGCATAGAAGCTCCCAAATGAAAAGTGCAATTTATTGCCATAGAGTACATTGATAATTGAAGAGAAAATAATTTCGTGAACATGATTTTATCTGGATGTCGATGTATCAACCGTCAACGGCGGCGGACAGTGCAGCCATGTAGGTTTGTGTGCAGCTAGTGACGTAACAGTATATTTGTACTATTTGCAAAATCCAAATGTGCACGATAGGATCAAAACCCTCAATATGCCGTTTTGCTCAGATATGCCGTTTTGGGCGCAATTTCCCTACCCCTCCCTCCAAAAATGGGGTAAAAATTAAACTTTTAAAAACGGGGTTGGACAAGTCATTTCTAGGAGTAATTTTTCCCGTAGAATCCATTCCCAAGGTCAAATTTGACGAAATCCTAGCGGAAGTTGGAAAAAAGTAGGTTTTTTGAGGAAAAATCGCATTTCCCGTTGGAATTTTGGAATTTTGACAATGAACATGGATTCCTCGGGAAAAAATACATCGGATATGGGTCTCCCGAAAATTCCGAAAAATTGTTTCCAAAAGTCGAATTGGTGGGGTATACCTTCCCCTTCCTCGTAATCGTTACACGACTATCTAAGAATTGTATCAGAGATTTTCCGCGTCGTGCAGTAAAAGCCACTCGGCGTAAAATATTAATATGCGCAGTGGAAGGAATTGCTAATAACTGCATAATCATAAAGACGCATCAAAGCGTTATGGCACGCGCTCTTGAACTTTCGTCCGTGCACCTGATACGAGTCAGCGATGAGATCGTCAGCGAGGAAACAAAAGTAGACGCCGAGAGATAGGAAAGACGGACGACGTAAAGTCATCGCGTCGTGCATTCCTTATGGCATTACATGGGGAAAAACGTGACTCGGAGACTGGCAATTCCACCATGGAAATAATGGAGAAAGGGGAAGCAACTACTCGGCGAGTCGCCACGCCGAATTGCCGGGAACGAGAAACGCTCTTGCAAATTGGATAAGTTCCGTCTCGCGTAGAAACCGTTCGGGATCTTTCATTTCCATCATTCGCTGCCTATTAACCTTTCTTAGGAAAGGTAACCACAAATTATTATGTTTAGGTAGTTGCCTCCGGTAGGCGCATGGAAATTAGCGATAAAGGTACCACTTATGGTGGCTCCGATCAGCGTTTGAACCCGCGACTCTCAAGTCAGAGGTTCGTATATTTCTTGTGTGAGACATCCCGTGCGAGTTATGGGAAAACATCGTTCTCTGATTGCTCGAAATGAGCATACAAGTTGTTTGCGTTGAAACGAACCATTTGGAATAACTGTTAGAAAATTTATGGTAGATGTTTTCACATAAAAACATGGATGCTTGTTGATTTATCCATTTTGAGATTTGAATAAATTTGTGTTTTAATTTTTCGAGAGAATAGGCAGATTTGAAGATTTTTTTACTTAAAATTTCCTGAGATTTTGGGAACGAATTTGATGGAATTCGAAATTTTTGACAATTTTTTCACAGAAAATTGGACGCTTGTTGATTTATCCGATTTGAGATTTGAATAAATTTGTGTTTCAATTTTTCGAGAGAATAGGCAGATTTGAAGATTCTTTTATTTAAAATTTCCTGAGATTTTGGGAACGAATTTGATGGAATTTGTAATTTTTTGCAATTTTTTCGCAAAAAATTGGGTACTTGTGAGTTTATCCATTTTGAGATTTGAATAAATAATTTGTGTTTTAATTTTTCGAGAGAATAGGCCGATTTGAAGATTTTTTTATTTTAAATTTCCTGATATTTTGGGAACGAGTTGGATGGAATTTGAAATTTTTGTCAATTTTTTCGCATAAAATTGGACGCTTGTTGATTTATCTAATTTGAGATTTGAATAAATTTGTGTTTTAATTTTCAGAGAGAATATGGAAATCTGGAGATTATTATTTTAAACGTTTTCCAATTTTGTAAACGAATCTGAGCAAATTTGAAAATATTGTTAATTTTGTCCCCTAGAAATTAAATTTCGAAGGCTTGGATATTAAATGTACAATTAAAATACAAAAAAATTCGAAAACTTAGATTTTTTGTTATTATTAAGTAAAAATGTTATTATGCAATTTTTCTAATATATTTTAAATTATATTAAAATGGCAAAAAGCCCTAAAAATTCTGCCGAATTTTTCAAATACTAATTTATTCATTACAATTAATTTCCAATTTTTTTCTCCCTCAAAAATTAGATTGCAGCAAAATAAAGGAGACAATTTTTCCATATGCTACTATTTCACTTGAAAATGCATTTCTCTCGTTATCGGTCCACTTTTGGACGCAATGATTAAACTAATTTCTAGTTGACTTTTAGTTATTCAATTGAAAATTAATCGTCCGAGTAGCAAACCTGTTTTTCGTTTTTAGCCAAAAAAATAAAAAAAAATAAAATTCCCTATTTGCATAAAATTCGTAGGATTGCATATCTCTTACTTGTGCAACATAAACGAGAATTTCGGTTTTATGTAATATACGTATATTCCTGTAATAAAATGTCACGGAATGTATAATAGATAACTAAATTATTATTAATCGTTAAAAGTTTAATGAAATCGACATTCTGTGACGGAAAGAAAGAATCGCGGCTCATTGACATTTGTCTCCACCTGTTGCTTTATCGCCACATATAAATGATATATTTTATAGACTTGTGGACATACCCGGCTCACCGTGCGCTTGCTCCATTACGGGAAAAATTTATGATTACGACCGAAACCCTAATCGATATACGTATATTAAGATTCGAACGTACCGGTTTTCGATTTAACTTTATGCTTCGCTAACATTTTGGATGACAGTTACATACATATACGCAGATTATAGGAGATTACGACTGTTTGTATAATTACCCGTTTGACTCGTGCCACGAGGGAGAAAATATTATTGCGTGGCTGAGATATGGAAACCCGACTAGTTATTACGCACAGATTCGATTTCAAGAAGTTCCTTTCTTCGGTTTGGGATATCAATAAAACAAATGGATTTTTTATTTTTTTTTGTAATATGATAGAAATTGTAATTTCAGAGGAAAATAAAAATTTCGTATTTATGTAATTTATTAAAAATTGTAATTTAAAGAAAAATCGAAATTTTGTATTTTTGGAATTTAATAAAAATTGTAATTCAAGAGAAAAGAAATTTGGTATCTTTAGAATTTAATGAAAGTTGTAATTTAAAGAAAAATAGAAATTTTGTATTTTTCTAATTTAATAAAAATTGTAATTTAAAGAAAAATCGAAATTTTGTATCTTTGGAATTTAATAAAAATTGCAATTCACTTAAAAAGAAAAGATTTCCTAAAAAAAATGATTACAAAATTATTTTTCCTCAATTTTCCCATACGCAAAATCCAAACTATTATAAAAATGCATAAAAAGCAATTATTTATAATGTTTCACTTTTTAACGATACTCGACATGTCACATAAATTAAAAAGAAAAAAGCTGACATACGAAAAACAGTGACACGTGATCTTCGTGTAAGAAATCATCACGAGTGCTTTCTTTTACACTTAATTTTGCACACGTATGAGAAACCTAGGAAATTTCTCCAAGGTTCACGTGTGTACCTGCACATGTACTACACACGCGTACCTGGAATAATGGGCGTGTTGTACCTAACGTGCATAGATATATTCGTTTTAGAATGTATTAGAAGAAGAATTAACAAGAGTCGTGCGCATTATTTCCACATAAACGTTGCGCACAAATTCCCATACACGCTAAACCCATACATGGACACACACACACGCGCGCGCGCGCATATTCAGAGAGAGAAAGACAGTTGGAAATGATCCTATCGTTCGACAGTGCGTGTAATTACATACACATGTTGGCAACGATAAGGTTTGTGTGGCACAAAGTCGTATTTTCTCCCCGTTAACTTTCCCACACTTTCCATGCTTCTCGCGACTTTGAAGACTTTTGCCATACATCCTCAGAAAAGTAAACGCGCAGATGCCGTATTTCAAGGCGAAATAGGTTCGATAGGAAGAGGACAGCCACACCACCACGAAAAAATAAAAATAATAGAATAAAATAAAATATACAAAACACACGAAAACAAATTATAATAAAATAAAATAAAAAAACCCACGAAAAAAAATAATAAAACCAAAAAAAAACTCACGAAAAAAAATAGAAAGGTTTGGAATCGGTAAAAGTAAAGAAAAAGTTTCGAAAGTATCGCAAATTTCATGCCTTGAATTCCAAGAATCGAGGAAGTTCCAGGAGAGACGCCGATTTTCCCCAATTTTGCCAGATTCGAATGGAGTTTCCTGCTTTTATGCAGATTTGGTATTATGCATACGAATTTTCTACTTTTATGCAGATTTATGCAGTTTCGGAGAGATCAAAAGACGAGAAGACTCGCCATTGGCAGTGAAAGTCGATCATTCTTTGGATGCAGAAAAATGCAGTTTCTGAAATTTCCGAGACTAGTTGACATTGACAGCGAAAGGGACCTTCGAGTGTCAAGAACGTGTCAAATTTTGAAAATATTCTGCCAAAATATAAATTCAATTTCAAGTTTGTCAATTTCGAGCTCCCTTGGAACTCGAATTAGAAATTTAACTGCCCCTGATTTTGACCTCTTTTAAAACTCGTATTAAAAATTTGACTGCCCCAGATTCGGGGCTCCTTTGAAACTCGAATTAAAAATTTGACGGCTCGAAATTTTGAGCTCCTTTGGAACTCGAATTGGAAATTCGACTGCCCCGGATTCAGGACTCCTCTGAAATTCAATATCGAAAATGGACAGCCCCAGATTCTAGGGTCCTTTGGAACTCGAGTTGGAAGTTCGACAGCCCCAAATTTTGAGCTCCTTTGAAATTCAAATTCGAAATTTGACTGCCCCAGTTTCGGGGCTCCTTGGAAACTCAAATTAGAAATTTGACAGCCCCAGACTCGGGGCTCTTTTAAAGTCCAAATCAGAAATTCGAATGCCCGAAATTAGGGCTCCTCGAATTTTTAATTATAAACGGGAATTCTGCAAAAATTATGAGGTTTCGGGTTGCCTGAAAAGATCGAGATTTTGAAAATGCCTTGTTTTTCCCCCAAATCGCTGGGGAAAAATTCTAGAAGCATTCCAGATGATTTCACAATGGTAGCCTGGGGCCGGCAATCTAAGGTTTTCAGGAGCACAACATTGCGAGCATGCTTGGCACCGAGAAAGGCTGTGAGAGAAGTAAAAAACAATAAATGCCTGCATACAGACATCATGTGAATTCTAAAATAATTAAGATTAAGAACCGCTAATGCACCCGGCAACATGCAACTATACGTATGAGATGCAGATAGCATCTGGATGGATAGAATAATAACTTTGAAATAAGTTCCAATCTAGAAAGTCGATCATAACACGGACTTCTATCGTAAAATTCATCAGCGAGAACTCATCAAAAAAACCCCAGTCTCTGCCGTAAGAGTGAAAGGTTTCCTTGTAACGTTTCGTGCAAAAAAAGGTAATGCGATCGCTTTTAAAGCTACTTTGCAGTCATGAATGATTATAGCGGAGCTCTGTCGGTTGATGAGCCCTGATTGCTGCCGCTCGTGAAAATCTTTCTCGAATGATTTGTTGCGGTAATTGGCGTAATTGACCGGGCTTCCCTCTTTCGTAAATTTACGCCCTTTTCACTTGCGAGAAGAAACTGAAATTTACGGTCCTCTCATCCTTTTCTTTTTATCTTCCCATAAGGAATATTCGTAAAATAGTCCATTGTGCGGCGAATGGGATTCAAAGAATTCCCGAGGTAGCGTGAAAATTATGACTTTTTGCACGTGCATCGATCAATTAATTACACGTTTTATGATTAATATCGTTAATTTCTTTGGAGAGAATTTATGGAGTTCATAAAAATGCAATTTTCTTTTTTTTAGCCTTTTTCCTTCCATTTCATTTTCTTGCAATTTTTTGCAAATCTGTCAATAATTTGCACTCAATTTGAAAAACGAAAATGAAAGAAAAGTGCATAATTTTTGAAGGAAAAAAAATTGCGAATTTAATTTGCAAAATAACAATAACAATAATAATAATAATAATAATAATAATAATAATAATAATAATAATAATAATAATAATAATAGTAGTAGTAGTAGTAGTAGTAGTAGTAATAATAATAAATAGAGAAAATTTACAAAATCGATATAAAAGTGGATTCCATAAAATAATATTAAAAATAAAAAATAGCAACGAATACATGATTAAGAAACAATGAAAAAAAAATAAGATTATTGAAAATAAAACAACGTAAAAATGTTACATTGAATTTATGGGGAAAAAAAGAAAACTTTGAGAACAACCCCGAAATTTGTCTAGAAATTTGGGAATTTACCAGAAAAAGATTATACCAAAAAATTTACTAGCATTTTTTTTTCAAAGTGACGGTTTGGTTTCTGAATTAATCGACATTTATTTTTATACGATTACTATGATTTCTATATTGAAATTAAACCGATCTGGTATCGACGTAAACGATCTTACTCATTCTTGTGTAAAACGTGAGACATCGATACGAGTGAAAAATGCCGGATATTAGTCAGACTCGTAAACTCGCTGATTACGGAATTACGTGGAAATAAAAAAAAACGAAGATGCGCTGGCGATTATTCGATTTTACGATTGATCTCGGGGAAAACGAAGAAACAAATCGATATTTTATTCACGATCAATTTATCAGCGGCTAAGATCGTCAACTTCACACCCTCTGTCGTTTCTTTTTTTCAACTTCAGGCGGAGGATGGGTGCAAAAATTTTCCGATGCATAAAATGCACTCGTGAGATCACATCTTTTTCCTGCCTTTTCGATCTTTGTCGTGGATGAGATCATTGAAGGTAAAAAAAAAATTCTGAACGCGCGGAATAATTGTTTATGGAAAAACTAACGTGCAGTGCCACGATTATTGTCACTGGCACTATTTCTACCGCGCTAATTATACTTAATAAAAAATTCAAATAAAAAAAAAATATAAAATTATAATTAATATAGATTTTTTAATTATTTAATAGAAAATTTTTCGCGGACGCATAATTGCTCTACTGAGCACCTTCCGTTTGTGGATTTAAAAAAAAAAGGTGAAATCACACCTCAAAAATAATTCGAAATTCAAATTCCAAAAATGCCAAATTCTAAAAACCCAGAATTCGCTCTTGGACGGATTTTTTTCCAAATTCTAAGAAATAAATTGTGTTGGGTTCCGCGAAAATTCCCCAGAAGACGTAAAATTGAACACCGTGTTCTGGTTTTTTCAGTCGAATGCGCGATAAATTAAAGCGGACAATTAAAACATTAAAATAAGTAGGCTCTTTATTAACTTCAAGGAATTCCTGAGTCAGTGGTATATTGCGTTATTTATGGAACGTCCGTCCTTCGATCAACTTTCGATAGCGACCTCAAAAAAAAAAAAAAAACTGGAATATTCAGGTTGGACCTGCATATTTCAGGACAATTAGTAACAATGAGAATATCGACTACCCGTGCTGGGTTCGTACAAGAAATCCCTATAAAATTTAACTATCGTAGGTTCCATAATGGACCGGTCTCCTAAATACTTTCCTATAGTGTTTTCTTTAGAAACCTGCTTTTATGGACAAAAGTCTCGACTATTTCTACTTTTCCTTCGAGACTTATTTGTTTTTTACCAGTTTCCATCACGCGCTGGCTACAAATTAACTGATAACGATACCGTTCTTGGAAATACGTGGGCACATTTACAGGGTAAGCGCTAAGTGTTTGACAAATTTGATTTGAATTTTTCCCATTTATTTTTTACACTATTTCTACCGCACTAATTTTACGTAATGAAAAATCCAAACGGAAAAATAAAGAATTATAATTCAATCAGATTTTCTTAATTAATAGGAAATTTTTGAAAGACGCGTAATTGCTCTACTAAGCACCTCCGGTTGGTGGATTTCGAAAAATTATTAATTTAAAATTCTTTCATCGAATTTTAAATTAGTAAAATTAAAATTAAATTTTAATTTTAAATTCTCATAAATTCTCAACAAAAAATAAATAAAAAATTCATCCTCCATCGAAAAATAGGTACCAAAGGATATGACAATTTTGAAAACACGATTTTTCTTTCTTTTTTCCAAGTTTCGCCTCTGGCTAACGTGGAGTATCCGATTAATCAACAAAATTTAATTAATTTTGAAAAAATCGTACCTCGCAACTAAATATTTTTGCCTTTATTCGATAAAATTTCAGAATCTTTTGGTACCATTTTTTCATTCCAAATTCAATTTTCTGGTCACTCTGTATATGGTAACGAAACGTCTACCTACACGACTTGCAATGAATCACGCCGATAGGATACTACTTTGAGGAAAAGTGACACCAGTATATTTGTCAGTTTCGAATTTTTACATTATTATATTATTATTATTTTAGTATTTTTTTTATTTCATATTATTGCAGAAAATTGCCAATTTTATACTATTTTGCTAGAATTTAAAAATTCTATCGAACCTTCCAACGGTATTGTTCAACCCAAATTCGTCTTTGAATTTTTTTTGGTAGAATCTCAACGAACTTGGAAACTGGCCACTCGAAAATAGGAGTTAAATCCGATCGACAGTTAAATCTACTCGCTTCCTAAGTAGTTGTGTCAACCAAGAGTCGTTGCTCCGACTCTCAGGATCCAGGACCGGAGCTATTCCTAGCCTGGGTCCTAATCCACGTTCGAGGTCAGGTAAACACTGTAACTGGGCTTTTCTTCTTCACTGTTCGTAAATATTTGGTGGGTTTTAGGCTTCCAAAGTTGACGCTCTACTTATACCGCAAACGACAACGACAATTTCGAGAGGATGTTATTATCGAAGGAAATTGAGGAACCGCTCGAGTCTCAGTTACAGGAAGAAATAGTTTTGCGAGAACAATTTTTGTCACGCTATAATTAAGAAGAATAGGACCAGAAATGTCTTTGGGATCGGAGAGGTCCTATTTGTGCCCTAAAAAAGTTCCCTCGGTCCCATTTATGGTCATTTCACGGTTGATGAATATTGATAGAAAAAATAATAAGCCTACGTTTATGACGTAAAAAAATAGAATATTGGGTATTTATAAAAAATTAATAATGAATTATTTGTTATTAGAATTTTCGAAATTTTCAAGTAATTGTTATCGATCATTATTTTCATATTATTATAAATTATATAAAATATTCACAGAAAATTAATAATTAACTATTTGTCATTCGAATTTTCGAAATTTTCAAGTAATTTTGATTAATTACATATTTTTATTGATTATTATTATTCTTCGTTTATTTTGAGCATTTTCATTTGATTCGATAAATACCGATTAAATTGAAAATCAATAATTTTTCATTATTCTTCTATTATTTATCCCGATAATTTTCCAAGCGAATTCACTCAACAGTTTTCCATTCGAGAAACGAAGCAACACGAGGCTTAAAAGTAAAACTCAAGTCAAACACCGATGGAACGACCTCGAACAATCGCTTGCACCGGAAAATGCATCCTCGGTAACTGACGGCATGCATAAATCCCATACGATGCACCAGTAGCCTTCGCATAGATAAGTGCTAGATGCTCCGTCACCGCGGAACGATATACATCCGAACCGTTCGAATCAAGGTATCGCGTAGGCGAGTCTTGAATTCCCGAGACTTGGAGGAAAGTAACTCGCGAATTGCGTGTTAGAAGTGGCGCAATAAGAGATTCCCACAATTTTGTTCCAGCGACATGTAAATGAGTGTCCGCGTGGAATAATGCAACTCCGCCCTTTGCTCCCACGCCCTTAATGACTTTTCGAGACCCACGAGTTAATTGCGAGTCTTTGAAGGCATCTCGGCCAGGCCAAGCCGGGCCGGGAGGGCCGGGAGGGCCGAGCCGAGCCGGGTCGGGCTGGGCTGGCTCGGCCGCGCGTACTACGTGCACACGAATACGCAAGCATACAATGGGACAGAAATAAAGTACATGGCTTATACCTCTTCAGTTTCATGAGCCTGAAGTAGATGAGTGGAGGCCATTAACCCTCTTATTGACCCGAGCATTCTTCTCCTAATCAGACCACCTTTCCCAACCGAGTCCTTCGATTCCGACGCCTCTCCGCTCGTGTTGCAGGCCTCCTCGGCCTCCCCGTCGGAGCACAACTTGTCCAAACTGAACGAAACCGGCGCGAGCTTAAGCCTGCTCGTCCCGAGAATGTTCTCCGAACTCATGGTCTTCTTCCGCAGCACGCGCGTGGCCCTCGACTTCCCGTCGGCCTCCGTCTCGTCCTTGCACGAGCTCGAATCTGGCGACTTCGAGCTCGAGGGCCTCTCCGCGTCCGAGACATGGCCCTCCTCCGACACGGCGGACAACCCGAATTCCTCGACTCTCGTTATGGAGCCCCCTTCGTGCACACGGGCCTTGGTGAGGTCGTACGAGCCACTTTGGGGCCTGACCGCGCCACCATACTCCGCCGGGCCGCACCGAAGAGCGCCGACGGCCTGCATCCTGGCGTGTCGGGTCACGACTTCGCCGAACCTCGATTTCTCCTCTCGCAACCAGCTCCTCATCCTGCCCCAGGCTTTGCCTATTCTCCGTTTCTGCAGCTTCATCATCCTCTTGTTCCGTCGAGCGACGTTGGACCCGCTCTCGGGGCACTCCGGGTCCGAGTATGACGCGTCCAGGGCGTCCGCGACGATCCTCTCGCTACCGATCGCGCGGAAACTCCTGCCCGACCTGAGCGACCTGGACGCTCGGTTGGTCCGATCGTAGTCTCCGTCGATCGCGCCGAAATCCTCGTCAGCCCGCAGCGGATCGGCGATTTCCTCGTTTTCCGCCGGTTTCTCTTTGGCCAATTTAGGAACATCGTAGGTATCGTCCCGCATCTCACGGTCCTTCTCCTCGTCTTCGATCCCGTCCACGCCGCTCGCGTTCCTCGTCGGGACTTTTGGGAAATCGTACACCCGATCGGGGTCGAAGCCGGTCTGGTCCATCGAGAGGCTCTTGGACCTCCGTTTCTCCTCGTTCTGGTGGAAACTGAAGCTGATAACCGGCAGGCCATCGTCGTCGGTCTTCACGCGAGTGGTGGCCGTGAGCTCGATGCTGGAGCTGTGTCTCTTCCCTCGCTGGGAGGCCTCGTTTTCCAGGAGCGGGTCGACGCAGATTTTGCTGAGGCTGTTCAAAGCTGCCTCCACGTTGTTCTGGTACAGATCCTCCTGCGGGACCTCGGCCGTGGCTCGGGTCTCGGGCTCGATCGCGTTGGTTTCCCGACGCGCCGCGACGGTTTCGTCGCGAAACTCTCGACTGTGGACGATGACCGGCGCGGGCACGTCGTACCAGGTGGTGGTCGAGGCGCTGCTGGCGAAGGAGATCCTGGGTGACCTCAGGGATGACCAGCGTTGCTTCACCTCGTTCATCTTTCTCTTCTCGGAAGCATTTAAAACTGTAACGGGGCGTGCGATCCTAATGAAGCTTCCCTTTTTCGCGCATACGCGAACGCGTGACGGAGTCCAGTTGCCACTGTACGAGAAAACGGTGAAGAAAACGTGTTTTGAAAAGACGCAGACTGGTCTGAGATCGCTCTTGGAAATTCCCGTTCCTCGTTTCGCGTTTTTCTCGAGCTTCTTCCTTCGCTCGGTCCCCGATGGATCACCTTTTACATCGACGCCGCAAAAACCTCGACAAGAGTAAGGCTACTCCGGGAGCCAATTTCGCAATTCCTCTTACAGCACCGTTCAAGTTTTTCTGCGACTCATTATGCGATCACGCGAAGTGCACTTTTTTCCTCCAAGAAGAAACGCTACGAATTTTCATACCAAACGTCTGACGCTTCTCGCTCTGTTTTTATTCCCCGAGCTTCCACACACATTTTCAGTAAGTCAAACAACGGAACGTGCGACGATCGTGTCTTTAAATTACATAGTGACGCGTATGTATATAACGAGCGCAGATAAGATCGGCTTCAATACGTTACACATTGCACCGAGCGTTTAAACGTTTCAATCGCCCCTTCTATCGCCCACCAACACCTGTACGGCGTGAGCTCGATGGGAAATCGATTCGAAATCAATATCCGATCGGATCGAACCAACCGGTTTCCATTGTCCCGTGTACTCGCGATCCTTTGGGAACTGCAACCACTCCTCCCGAATGATGCATCTGCATTGCACCGGCGTGTAAACCGGCAGAAATCGTCACTTTCGCGGCCACGCTTCGACAGGTGCTTCGTCGAACCAGCGAAAATCGCAGGAAATTCTCGCGTGACGATTTTTACCGGTGTCCAAAGCGTTCTAAGCCGCGTTACAGTTTGTGGACGAGGCTAGAACCGCAGGGCGAAGCCAAAGCAAAGCTGGGAACCTACTTTTCGTCCCTCTTTGCCTCGCGGGGCTGGAGGATTACTTTCCGCTTAACGATTTCTCCGCAAATCCTTCGATTCGGCGACCACTGCCCTCGTCGTTTCGTTCAATCGCGGCTTCCAATTCGATTTTTCTTCGGCTAAATGGCTTCGTGGCTCGACTTTGGCACCCGATCGGGCGATTCCTCGTGATTTCGTCCGATTCGCTGGGAACCTCGTGGTTGTCGCGTCACAGGCCCGGAATTCCAAGTATTCGCGATTTTTCTTGGGTTTTCGAACAGGTCCGGGGCTCGACTTCGTTACCGAATTGACGCCATCGGGCCTTGAGCGCACGCGGATCCACCGGATTAGCGTCTAAAGTCGTTGTTAGACCCGTCGCGATCCTCGCGCGTTGCCGTCGACTGGCTTTGGGCATTCATTGGAATCGGAAAGAATGACACACAATTGCAAGGTGCGCCAGCCGCGGCGGCCGCGAATGCACGTACGACACAAAACACGATAGGTGCACGACGATCACACTGCTGCCACTATTGCTCCTCGTGTAACGAGGCACGCGGAGCGTATATCGTAGCGTCGAGCGAGCTCATAACATGACACTCTACGCGACCCCCGGCAAGAGTTACGTAAACAATTCACTTGCTTGGTAGGCCTGTTCTAATTTTACGGATCGAACAGTCCAAAGCATCGCAATCTCGAACTCACTCGATACGATTTCCACTGTCAACCGACCGGCCCGCGCCATGCGGAAGAGATTTCTCGTCGTTTCGCCTCGATATTGTTCCGATTTAGCTTCCCGACTTTCTCGACGAACTTCGAGCCTCGAATTATTCATCATCCGGTCGCTTCCATAAAAGATTGCTTCTCCTTTCGAGACGCTTTATTATCCACGCCAAAGCCGTCATTCGGATTTCACGGCTAACTCGTGCATTCCAGCTTCACATTCTACAGGATTTTTGTTACATTTTTCTGAGGCACAGCGTGAGCTATTCGATGGGTGACCATACGTGGTTGATTGGATACAGGGTTTGTGGAAATCGAGATTTCCGAGCTGATAATTTAAAGGAATGAGAATTTGGGATTTCGAAATTGAGGATTTTGGAATTCGGGAATTTAGGGATTTTGGATTTGGGATTTTGGAATTTGTGATTTTTTTAATTTGGAATTTGGGGCTTGGAGATTTGGGATTTCGGAATTTTGGGGATTTGGAATTTGATAATTTGGGATTTGTGATTTTTTAATTTGGAATTTGGGGTTTTGGGATTTGGGGATTTAGGATTTGAGAATTTGAAATTTGTGGTTTTTTAATTTCGAGTTTGGTGTTTGGGGATATGGGATTTCAGAATTTGGGATTTGGTAATTTGGAATTTAAGAATTTAGAGTTTTAGAATTTAATATTTGGGAATTTGTGGATCGAGAAATTACAATTTCGAGACTCTAATTTTTCCCAAAATTGCGAATTGAAAGTTGAAAATTGAAAATTGTCATTTTGCAAAATATCTCCCCCGAGAAATCTAAGGTCAAAAACCTAAACCCTGAGTTTTGCTTTTCGATGCATTTGAAAGAAAGTATTTTCCACAAGGGTCACGTGGTTTCTTATCCTCTTAGGCGATTGTGGAAAACCGGATTCGCTCGCGAGTGCAATTAGGCATTTGGACGACTACTTGATAAGCAACAGGTTACTTTTTCCAACTCGAGTGGGGACCGACTGACAACAAACGCAGTGACATTTGAATAAATGCACGATGCAATCGTGACCGGCTGGAACAAGCGATAAATCACACTGGTGACAAAGAATCGCAGTTTGAATAATTTGCAATAAGTGGAATGTCACCGAAGGACGTAATTTGGCAAATTCAAACGAGCAGCTCGAAAGAGAACGTGATGATTTAACTCGCGGTCGGATTTCTACTGGAAGCTACATTATACAACTGCGGCAAACAATTATATCCGCATTACGTTGACTTCTCGTTGCACAACCGTGCAAATACACCGTGTGTGTGCATTACATATGTATGTCTCTTTTGCTGCGAAAATAGTGGCGTTCGTATCACTTCCCTTCCCACAGAGTAAAACTCAAGCTCAGGTTCCAGATCACTGACCCATACTCTGACACTTTACTGTACCACATCATCCGTGAAAATCAAGTTTGGCTGGATTTCATGGCGATAGTGAAATTTTTGGATTCCGAAAATTAACGATTTTTAGAAGAAAAAAAAGAAATTGGGTTTGGTTATGAAAAATTCCTGGGTCCTCAAAATTTGTCAGGAATTTTCTAAAATCGTTCTAATAATTTTTTTTCCTAAATTGCAACAGCAAAAATTTGCATCCACTCCAAAATAAAATTTTTCCTAGGTTCTCAAAATTTGTCAGGAATTTTCTAAAATCGTTCCAATAATTTTTTTTCCTAAATTGCAACACAGCAGAAATTTGCATCCACTCCAAAATAAAATTTTTCCTAGGTTCTCAAAATTTGTCAGAGATTTTCTAAAATCGTTCCAATAATTTTTTTTCCTAAATTGCAATACAGCAAAATTTGCATCCACTCCAAAATAATTTTTCTTTGGCTCTCCCTCCCTTTTTCCCGGTGATCAAAAAATCCATCAATGAAAAATCCAGGTTTGAAATTAACCTGATTCAAATTTTACACAATTACAATTTACATACGGCAATTCCCGCGTGAAAAACTGGAACTCCTATCATCAAACGAACACGTCTCGTTAAAGAATGATGTAACCAGATAAGAATAACGTATTGTACTAGAACGAGGTTCCACGGTGCATCGAATGTCCATGAAATCCGTTAATTGTTAGATATTAAGATCGTATGACGCGATTGTAACAATGTCTTTCCTCTACATCTGGCGAATCTCTTTGTTAAATATAACTGTAAGAGATAAAGTTCTATTCTGAACATCCTGCACGTGAAGCCTCCTGTACCGAAAGATGTAGGTATCTACTTCGTGCCATCGCTTTCCACTTTGCTACTGCCTGAAATAGTCGAATGGAGTGGACGCAAAAATAGCAACTTTCAAGGAGATACAGAAAATTCCAGAGCACATTTTCACCCGTGAAATTTGCATTCCCTATTCGCCAGACTTTTAATGGCTCGCGCGAACGCAGTTTCGAGAGAATTCGTTTTTCAAAAGTATTTTTATTGACAAAAAAAAGAAGTGCAATCGCTTTCCTGGAAATTTTCGAAACTTACGATTAGTTTTCGGGGGATTCAAAAATTCTTGATTTCAAATTTTCAATTGTAAATTCAATTTTCTTGTAAGTAAACAAAAAATTCACTCCGCCACAGTAATTTTTCCATCGCAAAATAAGAATATTAAATCGGTGCATAATTAACGTCGATTTTCTTAACGAACCTTCGTACAAACTATACGTCATTAATTATGCACCTGCCGAATGTATTCGATTTGGGGCAAAAATTGCAAGATTTCGATGAACTTCGCTGTTCTCAAATTTCGATTTTTTTTTCTCTTTGAATCAGAGAGAGTGATTTGAATCGCTCTCGAGGTTGCAACCCTGCGCCTGCATAATGGCAAACCCGGCGGAAACTTCGAGAGGGCACTCGGTTCGACGCAATTTGCCGGACCTTGAATCGATCGATCTTGATCTCGATTAAGTACTTAATTGCAGAGACCCGGCGCATAAGGCAAGCATTTACTCGGGTAACCGGCAAGAACAACCGTGTGCACCTTCTTTACGCGATCGCTGGATTCAACTTTACGGATTGAACGGCCGCACTGAAACGCAGGTACGCGTTTGTGTGCGTTGGGCTGCTGCAGGTAGGTGCTCACATACGCACACGTGTGTGAGCGCGTACGTGCAGATGTTATCTCGATACACTTCTATGTATCGTATATGGAACGGGCTGGTCGATATCTCTCGTCATATTTCAAGTGGACGCGGTGTCAGTCGAAATGAAAGATCGGGAGCGATTTAACTGTAACGCGACTGCAAGAAGAGGAACCTCGTACATGGGAAGGCAAACGGGCCAAAGCGGTACCGACGAATACGAATGTAACGCCGAAGATGCGCGCGAGACAACTGGAGGCTGATGCCACCAAAGCACCGGCAAAGCGCGTACATCGGCTTCAGTCAAAAGCATAATTGCCGGCAGGCAGCACATGCTTCGAGGGCCATCCAAGCGGGGGGCTCGTGGTTTCTTTTTCCCGGATTAAATTTAGAAAGCTCACACGCGACATGTGCCTTTGGCTCGAGATAACCGGCCCAAAGTATATGTAAATTCATGCCACAAGGCATTTCTTCGAAGGAAATCCATCGACTCCTCGTTTGAACTTGAAACACGGTTAGAGTCATCGAGATTCGTAGAAGTGGGCCGTGAATCGGTTCGTGACGAATTCGCAGCGGAGGCGCGTAACGGAAGTGACGGGGAAGGGGAAATGGCGCATGCGCGAAGAGGTGGAAGGGGAGTCACTATAGTGTTGGACCGGTTGCCGAGTTAAGGGGGCATTCTGGCGCAGAAAGCAATTTTTTAAGGTTTTTTTCGATTTTTTAAAAATAATCGAATGAATTAATTTTAATTACCTATAATTAGAGGAGAATCAATGTTAGTCCCTAATTATAAACAATTAAAATTCATTTATAAATTAATAATATAATTTAGGAATTTTAATATAAATTATTTACAATCAACATTTCTAAATTGGCGCTTTAGAAATTTTAATGTATGCCTAAACCTAAATTCCAAAATTGGAGTTTGAGATTCCAATTAATTATAAAGATTCCCAAACGCCCCTATTTTTGATTTTTCTATAGCTCCATCTTGGACTCCCAATTAAATACATATTAAGCAGTGGACTAGAAATTATTTTCTCGGTCCAACCCCCTTCTGTCATTGAAAACCAATAATCACGCTAAATTACAGATTTCCGTTAATGTCCCATGATTTTTTTTGTATCGCGAATATTTATAAAATAGGAGCCAAATAATTTACATTCTTTATACCGAGGCTACAAAAAGTCGTATACCTGCCAATTACAATGTGGATTGAAACATAAATGTAAAAGTAAGATATGTTTGCACGCAATAACAAAACCTACCGTGCACATAAGAACGTTTCAATAGTCGGAAGAAAATTTGTAATAAATTGCTCTGGGCAACGAGATTTTACTCACCGACACATCTATAATTCCATTGTATTGTTTACATAATTATATGTTATGCGTTATTCCTTATCCGAACGTGCACCGAGCGGTTATAAACCTTCCACTCTGAGATGCAGTGCCTGGGAAACTCTCAATGTTTAAATAAAAAATAAAAAAAGAAGACGAGTGTATTTGCAATTATTCCAGAATTTATCCCAATTTTTCAAGATATTCAGAACGAAAGTTATGGGTGCATCCTAAAATTGCAAAATCGCAGAAAATAATTTGGTATCCCTATTTTTCTGGTCCACGGTAATCAATTGTATATGAATAAAAATGATTAACCAATACTTCAATGATTAATGTATTATTGAATTTTTATATTTTAATTCAATTATTAAGGAATTATATTTAAAAGAATATTATATTAAAATACAAAATATTATATTCCATTAAAAAATTCATTTATGTATTATTTAATAATTTATAGAATATTTCCTTCTAATAAATTGAACAATTTTAATTACCCCCAAAATTTCTATTTTTATTTCGAAATGCAGGTGATGAGTAAAGCATGGGAACATTAATTTTGTCTTGATTGAGCAATATTTAGAGCGCATCGTCATCGTCATCATCATAATAAGCCGGCATTAGTGACGGTGAGATGCTAATCGCTATGATATGTTTATCGTGACCAAAAGTTTCTTTGACCCAATTTTAACTATCCAATGCATGGTGACCAGAACAGTGGCTGGCTGACACCTTTCGGTGATTGACACATCAGGTATGACGAGGAACACCATTTGACAGCAGACGTAACTGTACCTTGACTCCCTTGTCAGTGACTTTGATGTCTTCTTTCCTTAGATGACTTTGAAGAAATTACAGTGTAAATTCAAATTTCCGGGAGTTGGTGAAATTAAGCGACGGAATGTCACCAAATGGCACCGGAACGTCACTAAATGGCACCAATTAAGTACATATTACAATCGCATGGGTCTGCATATTTTAAGCAAATTTGTTAAATTATAAAATTGTCAAATATGACTAAAATTAATATTAAAATTAGTTGCATAATTAACGACGATTACTTGTCACGGACGAATTTCAAAAGTCATCCTCCAATTAAAGATAAAATTTTTTATTAAAGATAAAAATGCGTTAGGGTGTCCCATAAGTTTCTTCCCTTTTTTCATGCGAAATGAATAGCGTGGCGCGGAAAGAACTTATGGGACACCCTAATACAATACATTTGTCGCAACAATTTTTAAAAAAACCACAAAAATTGCAAATATTGCAATTTTTATTCCATAACCTGGTACCATCCTCTCATCCGCAATAATAAAATTTAGTAAACCCCAACAATACCTCCTATACCCAGATTTCTCCAATTCCCGTTGACCAACAATCGCGAGATTTCAGTTACCACTTTAACACCCCTATAATTTCAAGCCCATAAATCGCCCCATTGTGTTAATTTAAACACCGGATTTCTTCCGCGAGGCACAGATTTCCCACCACGTCCAAGTGAATGAAGATGCATTTTCATGTAATTGAAGCGAATATGCATGGATGGACATAAATCTCGATACCTTATCATTCGCTATCTTTATCGCTCTTAACGGAGAAAGTAAATTATAGCGTTGGCAAATTCAGTCTCATTTCGAACAATGGGTGGTATGAATTTGGAACGGCAGTAAAAGGTACCAGTATCAGTATACCAATACCAAAGCGACTACAACCAACCCACAAATAATAATTTGGCACAAAACTGCCGCCCCGAGAGACGCTGTTGTCTCTTGGCTTTTGGTAATTGGTGGTTTCGGGTTTGCGCCATAAGCGAAATTCCGCCATTTGATGCCGATATAAATTGCACCGTTCTGTTTCCTTTCCCGCGTAATAACGATCGGTGTATGTACACACATGCACGGGCGATGTATGTACGTACGTCCTGAAAGATGTACTGTTGCTCTGTGTAATTAGTTTGATATAACTGTCCGGAGCGGCTTTGCACGAAAGCAGATGGCAAATTGAGATCGTTCCTTGGAGATTATTCTAGAACAGCTATGTACGTCTCGGGTTTATGTGGATTCTACTTGTTTTATAGTCCTATCCTGGTACTCTAAGGCAAACATCCGAGAGCAAAGTATCACGTTCAGAAGTATAGAAACGGCGGGAAAGGAAACAAGAAGAAAACGAGCGAAAGCACCGTAAAAATGCGGACTTTTCTTGCCCGCGCGGAAGACGTTGAATGGGAAATACGAGCGCAATCGATTTTCAAAAGGATTCCATGGGATTTAGGTTTTGGGTATCCGTGATTCGACGCCCGTCTTGGATAGACGTTAATCGGTTAATCGGACCGAAAACGCGTCTCGATCATGCAAATGTAAATAATTCGGAGATTTGTCTTTCGAAAGTTGAGTTCGCGTTCGGTTCACATGGACTCGCTTGTCGGTAGAAATTATTCGCTTGATGGAGCAAGGTGGACTTCGCTAATCGGTTTTCTATGGAAGGAGAAAAAAACGCGAAGGAACTGTCGAAAATAATTAATCGTATGTATGGATGTGAAAGCGTTTTGAATGGAACCGTGAAATTGCTTGAGGAGCGGGAAGTCTGTAGGGATTTTATTAGCTGATTTGGTTACATTTAATTTTCTTTCTTCCAAAAATAGGATGAAAATTGAAGTTTCGAAAACGGGGTTGGACAAGTCATTTCTAGGGGTAATTTTTCCCGTAGAATCGATTCCCAAGGTCAAATTTTACGAAATCCCAGCAGAAGTTGGTAAAAAGTAGGTTTTTTGAGGAAAAATCGCATTTCCCGTTGGATTTTGGGAATTTCCACAACAAAAATGAATTCCTCGAAAAAAATACATCGGATGTGTCTCCCGAAAATGCTAAAAAATGTTTTCAAAAATTCGATTTTTTTGGGCATACCTTCCCCTTCCCCCAAGAATGGGGTAAAAATTGAAATTTTAAAAACGGGGTTGGACAAGTCATTTCTCGGGGTAATTTTTCCCGTAGAATCGATTCCCAAGGTCAAATTTGACGAAATCCCAGCGGAGCTTGGTAAAAAGTAGGTTTTTTGAGGAAAAATCGCATTTCCCGTTGGATTTTGGGAATTTCGACAACGAAAATGGATTCCTCGGAAAAAAATACATCGGATATGGGTCTCCCGGAAGTCCCCAAAAAAACTTTCCAAAAGTCGTACTTTTTGGGCATACGAGGACCGAAACACCCCATCGATTTCGTTCCAGAGACGCACAATTGACGACGTCTCGCTTGTGCCGTTTTCTAAAAAGCAGATGGGGAAGCTTGCACGAAGCCATGTAAAGTAAGCACAGGTTCAGTGAATCGCGAAGAAAAGGGATAGAGGAAAAAAAAAGAAAAGAAACCAGGCGCCGCGAAGAAGCCAGAGCGTGGTCTCGGAAGTAAGACGCATGGAACGAGCTTCGATGTATGCTACGTATTACATACGTACCGCGTTTGTACATTGAACCGTAAAACCTATTACACCGTGAACCTCTTCGGATACATTTGTATCCAGTCGAAGTTATCGTAGGAATATCATTTTATTTGTCTCTGAAGGGTTATGTTCCATACGTGACCATCGTTCAACTCGTGCCTCAAGCATAATACGGATCTTTCGAATGTAGCGGACTTTATACACGTGTTGTGTATCCGGTTCACCGGATAGGAAAAAAACTTGTCTCTCGTTCAAGACCAGTTGTGACGACTATACCTAACTTCGGGTCGCGAACATTAATGCGACACACAAACACAAACACACTCGCATGCACACACACACAAAGGAAACCTGTTGCATTTGTGATAAAAACCGAAGACACAATACTTTCAAATGCAACGTTCCGATGGTTTGCGTAGTACACACACACACACTCGGATCCTGAGTTGAGTGACGTTAGCTTGAGTTACTGTAACGGCGAAGCCAGAATGTGAAAAAATTGACCCGAAAAAATTTCGCCTGGAAATGAATTGTCCAACCACTTTTTCAAACTTTTAGTTTTACCCCATTTTCGGAGGATGAATCCGATTGGAATTTTATGAGGGCCTCTACTATTTCGAGATATATCGTGACACGTGTCTTCTGTACATACAGGAAGTATAAATAAAATAATATTTATACTTCCAGTGCGGTTTCCACCTCCCGAAGCTACGTATGGCTTCGGAATGAACGCTACATCCTCTCCAGATCCTCGTTAGAGCCCCGCCAGCTGACTGTAAATTCCCATAAATAATCGATTGCGAAAGCGTGTTAAATGTAACGTAACGTATCCACACGCGGAAGTTTGTAAACATAACCAACGTAATTCATTTTTCGAATACCCCGTTTATGCGATACCATAAAAACGCTGGAGATTACGATGACAGCGCGCACTGAACCACAGAGAGCAGAACCCACGATGCGACCTGTTTTATAGGGAACCTGGTGGTTATAAACAACTGTAGTTTATGAGAAATAATGATAAATCCCGTCAGTGAATCATCTAGCAAAATTGCCTCCGCCATGGGAATAAATCGGAACGTTCGAGGAAAGAAAATGTACAATTTCGTTTCCGAAATTGTAAACGTTCCGTTTGGGTCGCGAATAAACCAGGCACAAGCAAAGAAAAAACCGTTAGAATTTGGGTCTTTGAATTGTGGAAATTGAATAAGTGCTGGTCGTAATTTCCACATTTCACGGAATTTAATGGCTCCGAACGAAAGGAAAACACTTTCCTTGCTGGTACATGTACGTGAATATGGCGTTATATTACGCGTAAATAATAATATACTTTATTTCATCACGCGCAAAATGGCTAACTTGAAGCGTTCACGCCGTCCCCTCCAAATTCAATCATGGCGTCACGGTGGCGCAATTTAAAAAGGGTACGCAAGTATTCCATCTAACGCATAAAATTGTAAGCAACTAGAGCCAAGCCTTGAGAAGAAAATGAGGATACCACTCCCGTTTCTTCATCGCAAAAAAGAAACACCATAAGATAAGGGACAAGACGAAAAAAAACGAATATATATTCTATTTGTATTAATATAAAAATGGAGGATTTCTGGTTTGCTTCAAAATTGTATCAGAAAAAAGAACAGAAAAAAACAATAAGAGGAAAAATAAAAATATTAATAAGAAATAAGTTTTGAATTATTTAAAGTCCAAAGGCGAGTTTAAAATAAAACTGAATTTAATGTCAAAGAGTCCTAGCCATTGCAGCATCGGACATGAAAGTGGATTCAGAAATAGCATTATTACAAATAAAATGTCCGCCTTGAAAATATCAGCGAGTGTGCAAACTGAATTAATCGCTTGTTTTTTTGCCGCGCCGAATAAATATGGCTACGTATCGACGCGTATTAGCATACATCGCTGTCCAAGTTTTACATATCTAACGATAATAACACGCATGATATTTCATTAAATAGCGGTACCGTGGAACGGCAAGGACAGACAGGAAACGGCTCGACCGACACCGGAACCGATTTCTTTCACAACCTATACAGGCGTGATTTCCCTTCGACTCTAATACAGCGAAATATCGGATGCATGTATGCGTGTATAAACGTATATTTAATTCATCAACACCCTGAACGTGGCTGCCGCGTTCCTTCGGAACTTATCCTTTCACTGAATTTAGGCTCAATTTTCGTTTTCAAAATAAAAAAAAGTGTCTTTTTAATAAATTTTAATTGACATTTCGTTAAAATGATCATGGTTCCATGGAAATACGCGAAAATTTCCCTAGAAAGTATTTTTCTATCAGCGTTACCGTCGTACGGTAACTCTGCCTAAAATTACCCCACGCCTGGCAACGCTGCTCCCCACCTTCATTCGACCCGATCTTGTTTTTGCCTATTTTCGGAACATATTTATATGTTTATCTATACATCCATAGAAAGACACATATAAAAGCACGTCCATGTATGTACTATGGAAACATACAGCTGTTATTCACGACGCGATCGCATCGCGATAAAACGGCACAAAGGTATCCTTCGCGACCTTTGAGAAAGTATCCGATAGAAATCGAAAGAACTGAGATGCCGCTAACTTCACGCATCGCTTATGAAAGGAACAACTATTTTGACGCTACTTCCTTTCGCGAAAGAGAAAAGAAATGCATGAAAAAAAATCGTGGATTTCACGATCTTTGTGAGAAAATTTCTTTGTTTCTCACGGTTGTTTACAAATGTGCCCTCTTTTGAGTACCACCGGTACCAATTTCGAGAACTACGGTCACCCTCGGGCGAAAAAGAAAAAAGATAACGATACAATAGAGGCGTGTCTAACGTCTGGAGTGTCGCTGTAAGGAAGCGGCCATAATTAAAGTTGTGGCACGAACAAAAATCGATACCTATCGATCGAGATATCGGATAACGAGAATAATTCTCCAAAATAAAGTTCGTTACCAACTTCATTTCCTCAATCGACGTTATTAACTGAAACTCGTTTTCTAAAAAGCCTGAAAAGGCTTCGAGAGTCACATCGGAAAGTTATATAAGAATAATTCTTAACCCGTTACTGCACTTCCTTGCAATCGCTACAGCTGCATCATCGCCTTACCATCATGAAATATCCAATGTTTCTATTATTATTTATACTTATACGTATTGTAGTGAACGTAAAACGACGATACAGCGTTTACACTGCCTGCTATGAGAGGGCATAGAGATGTATCCTCCATTCCCATAGCCCAGAGTTACGACCTTCTGATCCTGAGTCCTTGGGCAATGGTACCGTGTTCCGCTTGGAAGTTTACCGCATGGATAGTCGAATGTAACGCGAAAAAGAAAGGATTGGTATTCGATCCGATGTATCGGGTTAATAATTATAGAATGAGAATGTACTTATGTACGTTGCCCTTTTGAAGAATTAGATTCCATTTGTAACTTAGCTTCGAAATGAATTATCGCAAATAAATAAAGCGATGCATCACGTACGTGCTATCGATCCATATGAGTGCTTTGGTTATATATGGTAATTAGACGCACGTACGTAGGGTATACCTGTGCTAGGCTATGAACTTTGATTAATAACCGTTTTTCGCATATGAATAGGGGAACGTGCGAGTAAGAGACTAAGAAGGTTGTTATCGCAATTATAGAATTTTAGCGACGGCTCGAGCGTTAATGAAAGAAACCTTTAAGAGCAATTACACTGTAGTAATAATGCGTTTGATATCGTTATTCGGTTGCACTAGAATTTCTCGGATACCGTCGCTGAAGTTATTGATCGGATACTAATTATCGGTGGATTTTTTTCTTTTTATTTAAAACGAAAGTTGAGCAGTTTCGAAATTTGGGATTTATGGATAAAAATTTTTGGCACTTCCGGGAGACCCATATCCAATGTATTTTTTTCCGAGGAATCCATTTTCGTTGTCAAAATTCTCAAAATCCAACGGAAAACGCGATTTTTCCTCAAAAAACCTACTTTTTTCCAACATCCGCTGGGATTTCGTCAAATTCGACCTTGGGAATCGATTCTACGGGAAAAATTACCCCTAGAAATGACTGGTCCAATCCCATTTTTAAAATTTTAATTTTAACTCGTACTTGAAATTGAAATTTTTATTTATATTAACGCTGTGAAATTTCGAATGGAGGATATTCTCTACAGAATATTGGTAAATTTCGTGAACTTTCACTATCCAAAATAAGGAATTTTGTTATGTAGTGGTAAAACCTCTGATTCAGGGTCATTGAGGTGCAGAGAAAGGCAGAAACCAAAAATAGAGTAGCAGGTTGTACAATTTTGTAATAACCAATTCCATGGAGTGATCAATATTAATTTAAAATCCCGCATTTCAATATTCCGTACCTAATCAGAAATTCAGGTTATTAAATAAACAATAAATAAAGTCTAGTGAATTAGAATAAAAATGCTATACCAACGATGCAATAATATCGTCCAGCTGCCATAGAAAAACAAATGAATATTATTTTTCATTAGAACCTTCTACCGTTGAATTTCGCGTGGCCATTGTTTATGTTTCAGTTGGTTGACATAAATCAGCACATCATGAAACTGTAATAAGCAATATATAAGGCGATCTGTTACAAGGCTGAAAAACTTCGTATCTCGTTAGCGCATCTCCGGAGGCTCCCATGTGCTCGGTAGTCATCAACAATTATAATTGCTGTGGATGTTCTCTCATAAATAAATAAAAGAGTCTTTAATTTTTATAAAGCGTAGGCGAGCGCGTGGGAGAGAGAGATTAATGGGATCACCCATTTCATCTTTCTTTATCGCCAAGCTGCTACTTTGCATGGGAAGATGAAATCTGATGGACCAACTTCAAGCTCTTCATTGGCCCCGTTTGATAAGACTATAAATTGAATATTTAAATCCCAACCACTGCAAAATGGATACCAGATTTTTTGAAGTCACACGGACAATTCCAAAAAGGTACCCACTTTCCTTGGGACATTTCCGGTTCCAACGACACCATTAAAATTCTCCATAGCCGAACTTCTCCACCCTAAGGTACCCATCCGTGATTTTTCAATGGCTAAGATTCTGCATCTACATCTACACCTAGTTTCACGCGTGCAAAGCGTTCGTGTGTGTGATTTATGCGCGCGTTGAAAGGATACAAAACTGAAAGGAAATTTGACAAAGATGATTTTACTATTCTTGGGGTTACACGGGATGAGAGGATATTATTAATGGCCCCGGTGTATCTACAAGAACCTGACGAAGAGAGAGAGAGAGAGAGAGGATCTGTGGGAGCTGTATGTGGTACCATTGCGTGGGCCGTGGTTGTCCGGCATAATAAGATGCATGTCTCTGACATAAGACTTTCACCCCCGTAGGGGCCCCTGCGATGCTGAGCGATCGGACCACGGTTATATGGATACTCGAGATCTCTCTCTTATAATCTTATCCAATAATTATGCAATCAAAGTGAAACACCGGTGGTGGTTCGCCATTCTTTCTGCGAGCGTGCATATACGTATGTACACACGCTACGTCGCATTAAACACCCAGTTGAACTTTACGTCAAGAACATTGCCTGCTTCTTTTGCAGCTCTCGTCGTTAAAACGTAACAGCCATAAGCCAATCGAAGAGTGCATGTGCACTCTTTTAACGTCGGCGAAAGATACACTCGTGAGAAGCTACTTCGGGTACTATGTAATAACGCTTTGACCTCGCATGTAACACATAATATAACGTATCGAGATTCCCTTTCCTGGACGAGTGTACGCACAATTACGTGATGTACCTCACAATCGCCCATACCTTGCCCATACGTCCGCCATACGAGGTGGACGCAATTGTTGCACGTATTTTGTATGCCGTCTTTATTTACCCATACCGAGTTGACATAGCGGGAGGCAGCGGTAAAAAGAAAAAAAAAATAAGGCCTTTACGTGAGAGCACGCCAGCTATTTTCCAAGTACGGGGTTTTTATGGGAAAAGAGAGGAGTCCGTGGTACGAAACTCTGCGACCCAAAGAGGATTTTCGAAAAATTGAGGATTTTTCGAGGTCAGACGCTGCAACTTGGAATTATCAGCCATCCTATGCTGGGTATTTGGCGACAGGTTGCACGTTGCAAATGCAATTGTGCATAAATCGCTTTTAATGTTTTTGTTATCTTGTGTAAGACTGTATTTTATTTATAATAGTTCAAATTTGTTGTTATACAATTATATAGGGATTCACTTATTTATTATTGGTTAATTAAAATAAATTGCAATTTGAGTAATTATATTGATAAGTAAAATAAATAATTTATTTAATGGTGTGATATTATTTATTTTAATAATAGTTTTTAGCTTGAATATATATTATAAGAATGATTTTCAATATAATTATATTTAATATTTAATATATAAATATATGATTGAATAATTTTAATGATAATTTTACTCTAACAATAGTCCCTAGTGTTACAAATTTATTTTTGTATTATTATAAAGAAGGTTCTTTTGTATTTGATTTTACGATAAATAATAAATTACTTTTTCAAAATAATAATCCTATTTTTATCAATATTGTATATTGATCATTCCTTTTTGAATTAAATTACCTTTATTTATTTTACATTTTTGATCACCTCGGCTCATATTTTAACTGGAGTTGTATTAAAATTAATTTCTTATTGATTATTACGATTAATTTTCATTTTTCTCTTTCCCTTGATTTTCAAACCAAAATATTTGAATAAACTAACTTTCGCGCATTTCTCGAATTTCGCAGTGAAATGGAATTACGATGCAATCCAAAGAAATTATCCAAACGAGGCAAGTAAAAGTGATATGAAAGTTGAATGCGTGCTTTCGTATATATGTACAAAAATTAACATCTTTCTCACGGGAAGACGCGATTATTATCTATATATTTGGTTATATAAAATTTGGAAATGAGAGACTCTATTCATGGAAGAGAAATAAAGGCGGAGTATGTGTTAATTTCGAAAGTGAAATCAAAAAGTCAAAGTGGAGGACGAAATACTCTACAAAGGCGAATAAATGGTATTTGCTTTCAATGGCAATTTGGGTAATTATCATTTATACAAAATGGTACCAATATCGGTCCCCTCTTTCTCATAAAAAGAAAAAAATAATTTTTCGGGTTCTTTTTTACAAAAAAAGGGAAAAAATACTTATATTATTTATTTATTACAATTAAAACAGATTTTCTTAATTAATAGCAAATTTTTTACAGACGCATAATTGCTCTACCGAGCACCTCCCGTTTGTGGATTTGAAAAAAATATAAAATTAAACCTCGAAAATAATTCGAAAATGTGTCTTTTGACATTTTTGGTAGAAACAGCGTTAGAGCAAATCAATTTTATTAGTCTGTTTAAAAATGAAAGTGACTATAGCCATCTCCGGTAACTCAACAATCGGAGTGACCATTTATTGAGAGCAAAATTATTTCCACAGATGGAAAGGAAAATCTCGAATTTAAATAGCAGATACTAGGGAACGGTGCTTGCGGAGTTTGATAACTATCCCATCAGATTCCACGAGTTTTTATTACATTTCTCAAGATGGAGAGTACACGCACGAGGTAAAATCGGTACCTCGTTGAAAGAATTATGTGAGAATTGAATGGATTCTATGCAACTTGTGCAGGAGCAAACGCAGATTTGTATGCCAGTTCCATCAAGAATTTTAATACTTTATGGGTACATAAATCCAATATGTATATTTTTATTGACAGAAAACAGTTTACAGCCGGTAGTAGAAAGTCTCTGGGATTTAAGGAACTATACATTTTTAATAAAACTCTACTTTTTCTTCTTTTTATTATATTTCCTGCAAATATTTATAAAAATGTCAAAATTGCTATAATCGCATTTTACAAATCTTTGTTTCTACAATTTACTATTATAATTTTCCAGGAAAATACAATTTTATGGAAAATAAAAGTCTTCTTATTATATTTTTTCTAAATATTCATAAAAATGTAACTCCAAATTTGTATGATACCCTCCATTTCGAAACCCATCGTTTTTGATAAATCTTTGTTTATACAATGTACTAACTTTCCAGGATAACGAATAACTATTAATTATCAAGGTACGTTATCAAGTGACTGAGCGGGAAGATAAAAAATGCACAATGCGCTTCACATTTGCAAGAATGTTAATATCTTCGTATCACCATTTTACGTTTTATTGCTTGAAAATTATTCTTTGCTATATTTTCTATTATTTTTGTTTATCCAGAAAACCTTTGCATTTTCGAGATTTTGTAGTGCCTTCTATTATTTTTTTATTTAAATTTACTATTATTTTTTATTAGGGCACATTCAACTTTGATCGGCCTAATTTCGGTGAAAACAAAGTGTATAAAAATATTCGATTTTCTCTAAAGAAAACAAAAAAAATTAAATTTCTGATTAAAGGAGATTGAAAAATTTCAAATAAAAAAAATTATAAAAAGCAGGAAAAACGGTAAAACCCCGCCTGGAAACTCTAGTAATATAAATTTTCACTGTAGAAAATGACAATTCCGAGCTGTGTTAGTGGAAGCACGAATTTCTTTAATTATGCTAATTAGAAGTTCCGCCAAATCCATTGTTGCCTATTTGCGTGTTTATTCTAGGTTACACATTAAAAAAGATAGCCATGTAAGAACCCGAACATTATTTATGACTAAACAAATCGTAGTGAAATATAAAACGAGTACTAATTAAAAATGTTACGGTGGATTAATTAGTGTTTGATTAAAATTACCGTTCACTCAAATACGTGGATAATTAACCCCGGATTAATTACTAACTTCGAAGGCCGTTATTCCGAGTTCTTGCGCAATTCCAACATTTTTCTCCTATTGTTGCTAGACCCTATAAGGATAGAAGGAATATACAAATATCACGTATACGAGTTCCTGAAATGTAGAACGTTTCCACGCGACCCAGAAACCAGAGTCGGTTGAATTTACTAATTAAGAAGTTAAATAGGAAAAAAAATACCGGAGAAGTGAATGTCCCATTTGTGGGCCGTTTAAAGGGCAAACGGAACCAGATTTTCAAAAATGTCAGAAAAAGGAACGCGAAAGATGGGTTTTTTGGGTGCTCAAAAATGCGAAACTCTTAATTAGGCAAGATTCCGTAATTGGAGTTTCGAAATTCAGGGATTTGGTTTCTGAATCTCCAGAGTCTTAAAATTGTAGAATTGTAATTCTGGGCTTTTCAATGTTTTCTCTTGGAAATGTAGTAATACCAACACTCAAAGTACCACAGCTGTAAAATTATCTTTAATTATGAAATTTCGTACTGCGCAATTAAAATTTCTTATTATTCGTATTTTTTTGTATTGTTTCTATTATAAGCGAAACATTACCCGTTTAAATGGAAGTTCCAAAAATTGGAAATAATTGAAAATTTGCTATTTTTCCAATTGAAATTTCCTATTTACAATTTTTCCTTATTGGCAGAATCCCAATAATCTTAAAATAAATTTTCAATTGTTGTTTCGCTGCTCTGTCGTTTCATCACAAAATTAGTGTTATTTTTGTAAGAAAACACTTAAAAAATTTTCTAACGATAGAAATCTTAAAATAAATTACCAAAAACTACCTCAAAGAGTGATGAAATATTACCAGAGTTAGTTATTAAAAACTATTAAATTTCTGAAAATTGAATTCACAGCATTTCAAATATATCCATGAAAATTCATTAAAAACATGAAACATAAATTCGCAATTCGCCATTTTTTCTGAATATTGCTTTTTTTTATTTGCAATCCCTATAATGCAACTTTACAATTTTTTCTATTAGCGGGATCCTCTAATTTTAAATAAACCATAGGAATTTATTCCCATTCCTCATAAAAAGAAAAAATATCCTGCCAGAATAATTTTGAAAAAATTTTAAAATCTTCAAAAAAAAAGCGTGATTTCATTTCAAAGGAACCAGGGGATACTCCCTGGTAACATTTCCTTGTTAAATGCACACTTTCCCATCATAAATTTCAGCGTTTCATCGATTAATGTACTTCAACAAAGAAGTACTTCGATTAATAGATATTAATGGCCATTAATATTAATAAATATTATATTATTAGATATTAATGAACATTATTATTAATAAATATTATATTAATAGATATTAGTAGAACCTGATATAAATATATCCTCTTATACTGGATCTGAAAAATTGGATCCTCGCAAATAATGGCACTTTCTTGCTGAATTCATTATTACCTTGGCAGATGAGTTTCCGTGAAATATGCAAATAGGGTCAAAAAGTGTAATTCGTGAGAAAGTAAAGCCTCCGGCGAATCCAACCATGTTCGTTTTCACATTTGAGGTTTAATATAAAATTTGGAAGGGAATGTACAATTTGGATTCGCTCGACGACACATATATTTCAAAAACTGCGACATGAAAGCGCAAGAAAAAAATGACTTGATGTCAGTTTTAAGGTCACTAATCAACTGATTAACGACGTACATATTTGCAGACATGCAATGGCTATTTCTTGATAACGTATCTTTCTCGTATTTTCCTTTTCCTTAATTGCTTGATCCAATGATGAGTAATATAATACCGCTTAATTCAATTAATCATAACTTCCAAAAAAAAGGAGAAAGTACCTATGCAAATTGTAGATATATATATACGAAGAGGCTTTTACAGAAAAAAAAAGTGAAAATGAAGTTCGCCTTGTTGTTAAATATTAATAAATCAACTAAACTATAAAGGTAATTGCAATCTAAGGCGTTACATTTCTTCGACGAAATGTTACATAAATGCAACTTTTACCAATATCTCTGTGACAATATAATTACTAGGTAGGAACATCCCGTGCGTTAGACTTTTTCCATCATTTTAATGGCCCAAAAACGGTATGTGTATAATTATTGCTATATATGTTTCTATTTTATTGACAAGTCACGAAAGTCGACAACAATTATAGAAAAAAAAGTGATATCCGTCGTCGATTCTATATAAAGCATATAACTGTACACTTTCCATGTACCGTTAATATATTTTTTATATATATATAATATATATTCATGATATATAAAATATATAAGGTATAGAAGGATACTTTAAAGGGAACGAAAACTTAAATCCGAGTTTCGTCTTTTCTTCTACCAGTGAAATTCAAGCTTTCTATCGAAAAGTGAAAGGGCGAAGGGTAAAATAAGTGTTTTTGGCGTTATATTATCAATTCTGAAGCCAATGAAAATTACTAGAAATTCGCGAAAAGAAAAAGTTTGATAAAAAGGAACTCAAAAAAATAAAGTAGGATCTGAATATTATATTATCAGATATAAATGAGAAACAGGAGAAAGTAAGTATTTCATAGCACCTATTTACGGTTCTTATTTTCTACTTTGTTATTTAGTTACAAATTATTTATATCTCGCTTATATATTGATAATTTCTATCAATATAATAAATTTTCTAATATTTAAAGTTCGGTTTTTGTGCTATCACTTTCTAATACCAAATATTCCAAATTCAGTTTTCAGAGTCTTATTTTTTGCTCATTCCTTATAAAAATAGCTTTTACTTTGGCTTTCCACTAAAAAAATCATATTTTCATTTATGATTTTTCAGCTAATTGCTACAATTTTAAAATTCCGACACTTGGTATCTAATTTTTCTCGCAAAGAATTTCCAGTTTCACGGTTTTTCGAAAATTAGTACCCGGGAGATAGAAATTTCAATGTTATTATGCCGTTTTTTTATCCTTAGGCTAGAAGTATATAAGAAAACATCCGAGTTTACTTTGATTTCTAGGAAAAATACATAAAATATGAACGTTCGTTCCCAAACTTGGCCGCCAGAGTCATGTGAAAGTACTTCACTTCCAGATGCTAAATAGTAAACAAACAACTATTTAGCGTTTATCGGTACTTGGATGCTTTCCAAGCGAAATATCGCAAAGGTAACGCGGAAGTGAAAGAAAACTACTATATATATATATTCGTTTATATGTGTTCGTTTATATAGAATGCGCAGAAAAATGTATACACGCGCGAAAAAAAAAAAGGCACACGGTGAAAACAGTTAAAAACGCTGAAAAACCAGTTAGGTCGTTCGATAAAAGCGACTGCAGTGACGAAAGAAAAAGGAGCAGAAAATGTTTATCAACTTACCGCATATTTGTCCTTGTAGAAGAGCGAACTTGTCGACATGGCGACGTCGATATTATGTTTTGGCGGAGCCGGAGTAAATTTTCATTATAAGTTTCCCGGTCGCTGCACTTGTTTGCGAGGCCCTCTTCCGGTCGCGGAAACTCCGGAAGTCGCGGTTGACTTTTCGAAAACACACTCCCAGCGCGGATGCCTTCGCGCGATAACGAAACAACAAATAATATCGGGACACGGGTATGTTTATAAATGTTTAGACACTGACCACACTCGAAAGTCCCTGCTCTTTGCGCGTAATATGTCTTTCAACTGATATCGCGCTTACCAGTTCCGAGATAAAAGTTCCGCGGAAAGAACTCACTTTCTTATCGGTTCGTCAGATACGCGGGCACCTCTCACACATGTACATATATACGTATACATGCGCATATATTTGTATATTTGAACACGTTTAAGGATAAGGATTAGGCTCAAGTACGTATGGTCCCCAAAGAGTGTGCGCGAGCGAAGCAAAGCACGGCAAAGTGCTGCCTCTAACACCTGGATTGAACCTGCAGGAGAAAGAAACTGTGCATTGTCCAGTTCGTGGCCACTAGAAGGCAGAAGGGTAGACCCCTCCATACCGACTGACCTACAATCCGCGCGGTATATCTCCCATCCTATCCCTTCTTCGCGCTTCCTCACTTGCCCGTGTAACGCCAACTATTATTATTCATCTCCTTTTCCCGCACTTGAAATTACCGACTCAACAATAGACGGGTTATTTGTTTAATAACAATATCGCTTTCCGATTTCGCAATTACAGGAAATTGATACCCAACGATTTTTTTCCGATTCGTTACGATTATTGCTCTTCGAAGAAAAATGTACTTTTTCTTTCTTTATCACATCCGCACTTTTTATCGGATCATTATTTGTAATGAATTACATATTTGTGATAAGAAATAGGACAGATAAGGGGGGGAAACGTGCTATTTTTAAATATTTTTTACTGTATCTAACGAAAAATCGAAATAAATATGTGTAAAATAAGAAAATTTGAATCCCAAAGTGATAAAAAAAAAGAAAAAGCGGAACCGAGAACGGAGAAGAAGCAAATGGTGCTAACAGGGTTTCAGAAGTATGGAGTTAGATTTTTATTTTTATCCATTCCCAGTGTGTTTACATCCGTGGTTTTTTATTTTGGTATAGGTTCGCGAAAAACAAAGAGGGAGAAATATCGACCTTGCAATGGCGACTAAAACAATAACAAGATTGTCATTATTACGTTATTATTTGTTTTCTCAAAATAAAAAAATCGCTAAAATAATACAATACATATGCAGACACACTTGAAGTGGATATAAATAAATACGCAACTTTACATTCCTGAACTCCTGTTACCACAATTTTCTTCATTTTTCCTCTTTTTGCTTTTTTTTTATATATGCATTTGCGATTCAAATGTAATGTTTGCCTGTTATACATATACATTTTTGTCGAAGTTACGCGTACGCCTTCTACGTCTTATTGGCGGACATGAAAAACTTATTATGTAATTATTGAATTGAAATTGAAGCTATGCCCAAAAAAATCGACTTTTGGAAAAGTTTTTTCGTAACTTTTGGGAGACCCATATTCGATGTATTTTTTTTCGAGGAATCCATTTTCGTTTTCGAAATTCCCAAAATGCAACGGGAAATGCGATTTTTCATGAAAAAACCTACTTTTTTCCAACTTCTGCTGGGATTTCGTCAAATTTGATCTTGGGAATCGATTCTACGGGAAAAATTACCACTAGACATGACTTGTCCAACCCTGTTTTTGGAACTTTAATTTTTACCCCATTTTGGGGGGAAGGGGAAGGTATACTCAAAAAAATCGACTTTTGGAAAAGTTTTTTCGGAACTTTCGGAAGACCCTTATCTGATAAACTCTAGCGGCCTCACTATTTCGAAATATATTGAGACAAATCTTTTTTACAATAGGATTCTCTAAAATTTCCATTTTGAAAAATGGTAACCGACTCCTCCGCGAGAGAGCGCAACGTCGATCCTTCCACAGAAGGCGGGAAAAAGCACGTCCGACTTTTCAAATACACTCGCATTAATTTTCACAACCAGTCCCCTCTAATATTTCATTATTCTATTTGTAGAAACAAGCGTCTACCATTATTGCATTACCTTACATATTTTCTGTATAGCGTATTCTATGAATCGAGCTTTGGAGTTAAAAACATAACTAATTCTTACTCTGTTCTAAAAAAAAAGCAAAAATATTATCACACATTTCTGGCATTACATCACAACAGCGGCAGCGAAGGCAGCGCCACCGGCGCGAAAACGCTCGCGGCGAGAAGTCGGTGCACTCTCGGTGTGTCTCGACTTGAATGTTTGATCGATAGGTATATATCTCGAAACATTCTCGAATCAGTTGTGCAGCTACACGTAAGTGCTCTGTTTGTCTCCTCGCCGCAGAACGAACTTAAAGAAAGGAAAAAAGGTTAAAGGAAAAATGACTCAAGAGGGCCAGTAAGTATGCAAAAAATCACATAAACTCGTTTCCTAATTACACTTTCTACCTTCGATCGCTATTCCTACGAAATATCGAAGGACGGACTCGCCAATCCCGAACGAAAAAGGGCAGAGTGTGCCGCCCCATGTCTTTCGAAAGACCGCCATGTTGTAAGATAGTTTTATTGATTCTCGAACTTTCCAGGAAAATTGCACGCCATTTCGCCTTTTCTTTTCAAAATAACCTGCCATTATCGGCACGGCGGTCCCCGGGGAGCCCAAAATGTCGATCCTATCGGTAATCTGGAATACATGCAATTATCATGCGAAATCCGGTTTGCAGCGTGACCGAATGGCCCGAGTCGTCTCTTGTTTCAATCCCCGGCGATAATACCCCTTAATATCATTAGAGGCTTCGAGTTTCTCTTTTGCGAACAATGAACCCCTGCCGCAGAAGTTCGAAGCGTCTAACGCAGCCTTTCGCAAATTGTTATTCAACGAACGAAGCGAACGCGCTTCCCTTCCGGAATGACTCGATGCTTTTGCTCCATTATGATTTACAATCAACTTCCTAACCTGTACGAACTTTTACGTGCCCTGTGTTCCATGATTGTAGTTGTGTATGGAAAAAAACAAGAAAAAAAAATTAGATTTCTGAGTTAGAGGAACTTAGATTTTTCAAACCTAACAGTCGATGTTCGATTCATGACATTTTTACCCCATCATCCTTTTTTTTCTAGTTCTGACCCGTTTGTAATTCTTGAGTAAACTTGAGAATTTGAAACGTAAACATTTTCAAGTTTGCCACAAACTTGGTTTCAAAAGCGTAGGTTTGGGTTCTAAGATAAAGCCACGGTTGATTTGTTTACATTCCGTAGTTGGAATTGTTGGGAAATCAAATGACCTTGAAAAGGATGTTGAAATGTTGATTGATGCAGACATTTACCCAAATATGTGAAATTTTCTATTTTACTTATTAGATTTATGAAGTACCCGCAAAAAATTGTTTATTATATTGCATTCCCAACAAAAGCGAAGCATTCGCTGTGTCGGCTTCGACTTTGTCCTAGTATGTAACTCGTAATATGGAAATTCCTGAAATCGTGATTGTCTTTAAATCTTTTTTTATACCTCACTCAAGAGTAAAGTCCAACTCAAAAATGTTACTGATTTATATCACACCGATTGTTATATATACGAATTTCCCTTTTTTCCTCCGTTATTGCAACATTCCGTTGAGCAAATTTTCATGTGACAAAGAAATTTGTATCGATCATATTGTTTGGGAATTCCATATGAAAATGCTCAAATTCTAGACATTTTTAACCAGATTTAATATCGACATCGTTAAACGAAGCAAAATAATATCCGGATTGACTCAAAGTCGGTAAAATAAATATATTAATTTTTCTGACTGAGTAATTACTCATGACAAAGCCGTAATAATAATAGAGATTAACTAGTAACTATTCACATATGCTGTATGTTACGTTGTAACACGACTCTACGAGTTAATAGAAAACATTCTTTATTTTTATTCAAATACACGAAACGCGAATTGTAAAACTGAACAAAGCGACGCGATACAAAGGCAATTCGGAACAATGTTAGTAGCGGTAAATTGAAGTTTTGTTTTTTTAAAGTTAAATATTAAATTGAAGAAAAAATATGGAGTTCCCTGTGTTAGTTACGAGACCTAAATAAAGTTAATTATAGGATGTTTATTTACTTACTCTTTAACAATGGAACGTATGCAATCGTGTTGCAATTACTTTGCAAATTATTTATCAAGTCATCCGCTACGATATTTCTTTCAAATTACATCATACGAGACGAATTAAATTTTTAAAAAATTTTTGGAACATCGATACTCGATTATATCATAGTTTTTGTAAATGTTAGAAAGGAATTGAAAGAATAGAATAATCTTTTTTCTGGTATTCTAATTTGTTATGTTCTTTTCAATTTAAAAAAGAACTTTTTTTGGTTGCAAATTGTGGATTTCGATGCCAAGACGACATTTTTGCTTCCAGGATCACTCCCCCACCAGTGATGTGGGCTCAAAGAAGCAATGTTCTTTACGTCACTATCTGTTTAGAAGATTGTAAGGATCATACAATCTTAATAGAACCAGAGAAACTGTATTTTAAAGGCGTAGGCGGTACCGATCGTAAAATGCATGAAGTTCAGATTAACTTATACAAAGAAATAGAACCCGCTAAGTCCGTTCAAAGTCCGAAGGGAAGAAACTTAGAATTTGTCCTTCTCAAAAAGGAAGACGGACCTTACTGGCCGCGTCTTACTAAAGAAAATAACAAGTTCCATTGGTTGAAGAGCGATTTCAACAAATGGAAGGACGAAGACGACAGCGGAGACGAAGGCGAAGTCATGAGAGGGGGTCGCGATTTAGAAGAGGTGAGAAAATATAGAAATATATATACTTATCATTATTGAAATTGAATATTGAAAAAAAATTAAAGTTTCAAAATATCTAGTTCCCAAAGTTCAAGTCCATCGTTAATGTAATTTTATTTTTTTTTTCTTTGCATTTTCGACTTGGTTGTTATTATTTTTTTTCTTCTACATTGTTATAAAAAAAATCGAATAATTTCATGGACAAAGAGAATTTGAAGTGCTGTAAATAATTGCAAGAATTTTGTTACAGATGATGCGTCAAATGGGAGGTCTCGGCGGTGCCGGTGACAATAAGCCAAACTTCGATGACTTCGACGACATGTCACCACCAGACAGTGACGACGATGACATGCCATTTTTGGAATGAAGGACTTCTAAAGAAAAACTAAACAAATTTAATCCTATCAAAAGAAGAAAAAATAAGAAAAACGAATTGCGACCTAAAGTTCGGCCACCGGTTGTACGAACATTTCTCGAAGGCCAGTACTCGATCGAACGATGTCAGGTGCAAATAATAACATTTGCGAGTTTGTTTAAAAAAGGAAAGAAAAAAAGGCCAACAACTGTGGAAGTAAAAGCAAAGATACGGTGTGCTAACGACTTTAAAAAACTGATATAGAACAACAGTTGCGTACGACGAAGTACAGTTATCGAGGTCCTTTCGAACATCCCCTCCCACCCAAAAACCTTTTAACATTTAACTTTTAGTTGATAAAAACAAACCGAGTTATGATTATAATGGACAAGCTTTTTTAATGGATTAATTAAACGTGTAAAATATAAAAGGAAAAAAAAATGAAAAACATTAGATCCACTCGAACGAAATCATATTTATTTATTTTTTACATGGCGCCCATATTTATCGAAGTGGCAACGAAGCCTGGGGATGAAAATTGCCATCGAACAGTTCTTCTTTTCCATTCTCGTCAAAGAAGGGAACAACTGTTGGCAGATGCACCTTAACGAGTTCCACTTAATGGAAATTGACCTGCAGGCAGAGCTTTGAAGATGAGCATCATCGTTGAAAGTAGTAATTTCATTCATTTTGCGTGTGGTTTCATCCTAAATTACTGTTACCAAAGCTGCAGCGATATTATACTCGAACAAAAAATGCAACAGTACGGTATCGAATTGAAATGTGTGTCATTTATCACTCGTCTTAGGGTAAATTAAGTATTTCCTTTTCATACTAACGATTATACGAAGTAGTCTTTGGGATTGAAGATACAGAATGGTCATTTCGTGTAAAAAACAAATTTAGAAACTAATTCCAAACGGAAGAATCTCGATCAAACGGCATAGTTTTAAAATCCCATTAAAAAATAAAAACTATTTCAAATTCATTATTAAAGCTTGAATCTCTCCGCTTAGAGTTTCCAGTATTTGTTATAAGAATGTTAAAAAAATTCGAAGCAAAATGATTTTTCAGAATTCCAGTATGGAAAACTGAAAAGAAAATTCAATGGCTCTCTGTATCTTGTATTTGACCTATTGCGCCTGTTTCTTGTTAAGACCGTATGGTTTTTTTTCTACTTTATGGAAAATGATTAGTTAATAAACTAGATCTTAAGGTCTTTCCTAAAAATCGAGGTGTTGTGTCTACATCCAGTAATACGATTTTTTACTTTTTTGATCGGATCCTAACTGTGCTAGTGATATTTCAAAAACTAATGTTATATTGGTATAAACTTCAGAGACGACAATTACGTAAAATACGCTTTTCTAATAAATTAGAAATCGGTAAGAAATACAATCCAGAGGAAGCTGATATTTTTTAAATACATTCCAATTTTCCTTTGGTATCGACTTCCGCTTCTAAAATTCTTTTTCGAAGTCGATCGAGAGTTATTCGGTGTAAAAAAAGTGGCAAGTCGAGCCACTTCGACCACAAAAATTATACACTAATGAATAAATCAAATCGATTTCGATTCAAACTTTCCATTTTTTTCCGAAAGAACGAAAATGAAATCTCGAAATTCCAGAAAAAATACTTCAAGGGAATTAACTCGATGACTAAACTTTAAATTAAAAAGTTGAATTAGTCGATAATTAAACTTTTCTTCTTGAATCGATAATGAAACTCAAGAGCGAATGTTTTAATTATATATTCTTAGAAAAATTGTTTATTACGCAGAGACTGAAAGTACAAGTCACATGAAATTTCTGTTTCCAGCATTTTCACCGAAAGCTAAAGTTCCAAAAAAGGAAATTAAAATAATTTAACCGACAATACTGGAGGCACCACGCAATGCCAAGTAACCAGCCGTAATGTCCATTGGTAAACTTCGAACTGTCGCAAATTCTTCGGCGGTTGCATAATATAATTTAGTCTGCGGATCTGTGTATCGTGCCTGAAACATACAAATAAATACACTTCAACACCCCGGGGCGAATTTAATTTCAACTTTTGTCATTAAAGCAGTCTTAAATAATAAAAAGCTCGAAAGATAATTTTTTTTCCATTTTTATCGAGAGAAGTAAAATCTACTATACTTTACCAGTAATCCAGAGATATCCGAATATTTCTTTGCCGGTTTAAAGCTGGGTGGTGCATTGATAGCACTATCTGCAAAATGAGAATTACCCGTTTTACAATGACATTCTAGAAAAAAAAATTTAATTACAATCTTAAAATTAAATTCAATACAATAATTTTTTTTTCATAAAAACAATTTAAATATTATATTTTTAATATCTTAAAATTAATATACTAGTCTACCATATAAAAAGAAATTAATTTTTTACATACATTAATTAAATTTATATATATAACTATATAAAATTATTTATAATAAAAAATAGGTACAAACAAAACTATAATTATTTAGATATTTTCTGGTTCGATTCGAAACCAAAATACTTTAGTCGAGGAAAATTAATTGTACAAAAATTAATATACGTAGTAAAACTTACAATGCACAGCTTCGGGAGGCCATGGCAAAGATCGTTCCTGAGCCAAAACTTGTTTCAGAGAACGCCAGGTTCTCTTTTTCCCTGTGTTACTTATCGGACGAAATTGTTGTTGGAAGTTCGGGTTCTTAAACACTGGTTGCTGTTTTTTAGGTGTTTCAGGGACCTCTTCGTTCACCATTCTTGGTTTTTACCTGGTGCATAAATATTCATGGATCGCAAAGTTGCATTCAGATTTCTCAGAAAAGAAATCTAGGGGAAATTATAGAAATTTCCTATTGACACTAAAGTTACTATTTTCTGGAGTTAAAAATAAAAATCAAATTAATGTTCTTTTTCAGAAAGAAAAAAGAATTTAAATTACGATATGTATTTTCCTCGACACACTCATGAAAAGTCCTCGTGGGGTAAAGCTAAAACGAGTATTTTCGACGGAGTGCATTTTAAAATATAGCCGAGTGTGTGAATTAACGTGGAATTGGGATTTTTCAATAGCATTTTCGCCAAATTGCTTAGCACCAATAATGCGGAATAGTCATTGGTGTCTCTGAAAAGAAAGTGATAATTTGACAAATTTTTCAAAAACTTTGTTTTCGTATTCTGAAGCGATTGAAGTCAACCTGGAAACTCCAAAATGATTTTCACATCCCTGCTTTAGATGTCGCATAACAAGCTTCGATATATTCTTCTCAAAAATTACGAACGCTTTGTGACTCGGTTCGATTCGAGACAATAATGCTTCTTTGCATAGTGCGAAAACTTGTTGTTTCATCGACTCCCTTATCTTTACTCCATTTTCATCGAAGTCCTGCGGTTAAAGTCTAAGTTTCACTAAAGCGTAGTACAATTTCAAAAGGATCAACTAAACTCAGCCTTTTAGAAATTTTTTAAATTAATTTCATAAATTTTATAATTAATTAGATTTAAAAATTTTTAATCCAACATTTTCAATAAAATGTTTAATCAAAACACAAAAGAGTTTAAATAAAGAGGAAATTGATTAATGGGAGTTGGTCTCTCGATAATTATAAATTTCTCTTCGCGACTGGTCGCACAACAGAATTTCGTTAGAAATAAAATACAGAAAATGGTAATTTTATACACCTTAAGTGAGACATAAAGTTCAACGTGCACGTTTCTCCTGATAAAATCTGCATCTCGAGAGTGGTAAAACAAATACTTTTCGTGTAGCTCCGTTTCCTTTTCCGCGTATCGAACAGCATTTGCTGTTAAATTACATGGAAAAGGTGCGACTGTGCCTTCGCGATCCCACCAGGAAACCTTATTTTTATTCCGATCCTTCAAAATATTACTTTTTGAATTGCTGCTATTTCCATTGATTTTCAAAATTTCATCGGTTTTCCGTTCCACTTCACCATTACTTCCACGATCCGTTAATTTCGAGGCATCCTTCTTTCCTTTTTGCGATTTCACAGAATTCTGTTTACTCGAAGATGCGGAAAAAAATAAAGTCTTCAGAAACTTTCGGCCACAACCGTTTCTATTATTTGGAACATTATTTTCTTGATTTTCAGTCCCTTTTTTATTTTTTCCAGATTCTTTTTTCTCATTTTTAACTTTACGATCCCCCTTTTTCACTTTTTCCACAATTTTATTGTTAATATCTTTCAGAGGCAAAATTGTGGCGAGCGGTGGGTTTTTGTTATAAATAAAATCATTCAAAAAGTTGGTACGCCGTTCGATGAAACCTTGTACATTTTCGCTATTCGACAAATCTAAATTCTCCTCGGAAACAATATTTTTCGCTTTTTCGCTTATCGATGAAAAATCCTTCATTATGTTATTACATTTTATCTCTATATGGGGAATGTAATTCACTTTTTGAACCTTTTTGCACGGCATCGGCTCCATTATGAAACTGAAATTTTGTACGATCGTATTTACCAGTTTACTGACGATCAATGACGTTTCGAACATATTTTTGCAGGAATCCTAGCAGTAATAAATATTTATAAATAAATGACATTAATGATCCTTCGGATCGTCGATTCCATAGAACATGAGACAAATAATAAAGAAGTTGATCTCCAGGAGACTGGTCCGAATATAGCAACCGATTGATCTTTTTTAATAAAATATAATAATGTCCCTACTAATACACTTGTTACTTGTCGTTTCTCTTTTTTTTTTACTTCGATATCGCCAAACTTCAGGACTGAGAACATCGAAATGAAAAAAAGATGAGTGTGGATAAATAAAAATGTCATAAATGCTGCAAAAATCTAATTTTCGCTAATAGAAAAAATAAAAACAAAAGTATATGTGAAAAATAATTTAAACTGAAGTTAATGGGACTTAAATTTCTGTGGAATTAGCGAATAATAGTCTCGTTTGTTCTAGTCCCGTGAAAATTTGAGCGAAATTGCTTGGAAAGGTAATTTCCCAATTCTCAGGATTCAGAAATTATTCAATTAAATTTGCATATAAAATTGTATAATTAAAATTAACTTTTTGAAGTATTTTTGAATTTTCAATTTTATGGAAATTTCATGAAAAATTCATTAAAATTCAATCTCTCGTTAATGATTTCATTTTAAGGATTGATGAAGTCAGTTCGGAGTGGCCTATTTGTAAACGTAATCGATACATTGCTGAAAAGGAATAATTACATTTTAAGATCTACAAACAAGCACTGCCCGTCACCTAACATCCATATGACGGATAGCAGTAAGTTACAAATCCTAGAAACTTTGTCATATTCAAATTAGAAAATCCTATTGAAAAATTTCTCTTTCTTTATCTTTGGAATTTGGAATTGTTTCATAAATCTTATTTTCAAATTTGGTACTTTATCAATATGATTTATCTCAACATTACAATTCCAAATAATTCTTCTTACAATGCCTATGAAAATTTACAAATTTCTAAGCCACAGGTTTCATTTTAGCAACTTTTACAATTTTTCTTGTTACAAATAATTCTTGAGTTTTGGTGGTTTGTTTACAATTATTGTTTGTACTTACATAACCTAAAAAAATGGCGCAGCGAAGTGGCAAGTTTCATCAATTACTCAAAAAACTACAATTTTTTTCTACATTCACTCCGAATGGAATAAATTAATTGACAAGACTGGAAATATCTTCTTTGAAATTACAGAAATTACGTTACATATCAATTTATGTGTTTTCTTATATTTTTATAGTACGTATATCTGCCCATAGAGGGACACTCGACTGTTCTTTCCTTTCCTGAATTTTATTCTTATTCGAATTCATGACATTTGTCACGTTTATTACTAACAACAATTCTGAGTGATGATTGGTCCTTCCCTTTAATTATTCTCTCTCTCCCTCTCTCTTTAACAATCCGAATATTAAAAATAATAACTAATACAAAATAAAATTCATTCTTACGCGAAATTTACCGAAATTAGGGATACTTTCTGTTGCGCAAAATTCTTTTCAATTGTTTTTGAAATTTTCCTGAAAATTTTGAATTTGTGATACTGGAATCAACATTAATGTCCATGAAATATTTGTATCAATTTCTTCGCTTATATAATTAACAAAAGTCTATATTAAATATATATGTATAATATTTGGGGAAACATTTTATTTATTCGCAAATTATCTTATATAATTTCCGAACATTTTCTAGTATGCGACATTTTTATTATCAAAGAATGCCGTATCCATGTTAACCTCAACTTAAAATAGAGGGAATTTGATTCTTCCTTCGGAAGACGGCATTTTAATATCAAAATCTGCAGAACGTATCATTCGTCAATAAACTGTAATAATCATATCTACAACTACGCCTGTTTCATGAAGGAAAACGTGTTAACCATGCAGATAAGAAAGAATATTTGCGACGTACATATACTATAAATTAATACACTTCAAACATACATATATAAGTTAGACAAGCATTATTGTTATTTAATTTATTATTGCACACAGTTGTACTCATTTTCTACGTTTATATAGTTTATATACTTGTTGAAATGTTCTATATTTTATAACTACAATAAATATTACAATTTATAATTACTGATGCATAAATTAATGTACATGTTTCATTCAGTAACTTAGCAAAACCCTAACCTTATTATCCTAGCTCTTATTGTCAGATGGTGTCATTGAAAATTTGAAAACAAATTTTTTGGCTACTTTAAAATGAAGTTGTAGGGTAAAAAACGTTGAAAAAACAAAAAATTTTGTTTTTAATTTAATTTTTCGGCAACTTCCCGTTATGGAATTATCCTGAAACCAAAAGTAGTGGTCTACAGTGTAACCTTTCAGGCTGTAATGGGTTAAAGCAACGACAAATTGTTGTTCTTTTTTTAAATCATACTAATAATAATTAACAGCAACAGACTTAAGTATTAGGTATTGAGATTAGTTTAAGCCTACTTTTGACCCTCTTATTCGGCTCTTACCCCCTATCTTTTTGTCTATGAACCATGAAAACTTTTTTCAAATTGACGCGGGACACAGTTAGTGCACATGCGCAAAACGAACAGAAGCCATGTTATACTTTTCCTTGTCGCGCAGATTTTGGTCTCAATTCCGACCACTGTAAAGCATACCCTAATCCTTCGACCATATATACATGGACCCTTCGACCATATATACATGGACCGCTCAAGCTATAGTGTAGTCCGTAACCAACATCTCCCATGCCAAAGTTACGAGTTAGCAGTTGTGCGCAAACGCTACAGTCAATGGGCGACAGTAGTGGGGAAAGGCGCGATTTGAAATTTTGGTCGGTTGCCGAATCTCGTCTGTGGCCGAACTACTGCGATTTGTAACCATTTGTAACGCATATCCAAGCATTTGAGATTTCTATAGACTTAGAAAAAGGGAATTACGTATTATTAATTGAAACAGTTGTTAGTAATTAAAAAAGGCACATATTTAGGGGTACTTATTAGTTTTAGTTGTATTACTCATATCTCTACTAAATAATATCATACGTAATATCAGAATAAGAAAAAAAACAACGTACATAGTAATATCATACGTATAATATCAGAATAACAAAAAAATAACGTACATAATATATCATACATAATATCAGAATAATAAAAAAAACAACGTACGTAATATCATACGTAATATCAGAATAACAAAAAAAAAACAACGTACATAATAATATCATACGTAATATCAGAATAACAAAAAAACAACGTACATAATAATATATCGTACGTCATATCAGAATAACATGAAAATGCAACGTACATAATATATCATACGTAATATCAGAGTTACAAAAAAACAACGTACATAAAAATATCATACGCAATATCAGAATAACAAAAAAACAACGTACATAATAATATATCGTACGTAATATCAGAGTTACAAAAAAACAACGTACATAAAAATATCATACGCAAAATCAGAATAACAAAAAAAACAACGTACATAATAATATGTCATACCTAATATCAGAATAACAAAAAAAAACATTTTTTTTCGTAGAAATACATTATTGGTGCATATGAAGAATAAGCTTTGTGAATTTGTGCCTCACAAATTTCTCCTTCTGACACATGAGTTGCAACTGATGATGAACCCGGATTTTTATATATTTTTCTGCTATTGTTCTTATCAATTTCGTTTTATGATCATTAAATAATTCTTGCCCAAGAACATGTTCTTGCATCTTTTGAGTATTAAAAGTTTTAGCTGCTACCATTGCAAACGTTTTAGTTAGAATGATTCTAAAAAGTTTTTTCACGTTGCCTATATATTGAATATTTTCTCGAAATAAAGTTTCAACTGCATGGCAAACTACATGAACATCTTGAGAAGCGTGTATTAAGGAACCTCGTGATTTTTTACTTACTAAATCGCACATATACGATGTATTTGAATATTCACTTTTTAAATGCTGCAAACAGATTCTACATACATCTTGCTGTTTTTCAATTTGGCGAACAATGTATCCTCCAATATAATGAACTATATCACTGACATAAGCTGACAATTTAAACAGTGCTGGGGCATAGTCATGATCTAGAATGTGATCAGCTGCTAGATCTCCATTATAATTGTCATTATATGGATTACAATTTACATCTGCTCCAGCATCAAAAAAATCGTCCGCTCTTGAAGACTTTAAGTCGCACGCTTCTAAAATTTTAATATTTCCTTCGAGACAGTTTGAAGTAAGTCCGGCTTTAACTTCGTGGTGCACTAACAGCCTTTTGTATGCAGTCATGAACTGATATGCATCTGGATTATTATTGTGTCCTCCTCTAGAGCGTATCGCACTGAAAAAGTTTTCCAGATGGTCTTGGCTTAATTTATAAGATAATAAATATGATATCTTTAAGTGTTTTTCCTTACAAAGATCTTCATATAAAGGGATCAAGTTGGAAAGACTAATAATAAATCCCAAAAAACCTGTTTTTCTGTCTGATTGCATTATCAGTTTGTTTGTCAATTTAAAACGCAGTTTCGAGCAGTAGTTTTCAAACTGGGTAATAAAATCCTTGAGTTTATCAATAGTATTCTCACAAACTGGAAATTCTTTTGGCTTTTTTGAAAACTTGCTCCGACAATTTAGTATATCAAAGGCATCATTCATAACTGAACAAAATTTGGCAGTTCCTGCACAATCCTGGAACTCTTCAATATCATGTACATCTTTTAAATACAAAAGGGCTGTGGATACTGATGAGCTCAGCGTTTGGGCAGCAAGACGGACGTTCATTTTTGAGTCTTTAAAATTGATGTGTTTGTTTGTCAATTTATTCGCTACATTTAAACTTTCTTTCTTTTGATATTCATTTAATCGCAATATGTACTCCCACGAAATTTCTCGGCCTTCATCATCAATTAAAGGTCCTTTTTCTCCAAAAGTATTTCTAATCAGCTTCAGCATGTGGCATCCGTCCCAAAAAATGTAAACTTTTTTCTTAGTATCAGGATGTGGAAACCAAGGCTCAAATTTTTCTTTGTAGGTAAGTGATGCGCCAAGTTCTTTGCACATCGAAATGTTTACTGCAGCACCATCAAATGTTAGGGAGTGCACGTTGCAATTAGCATCTTGTAGTAACTCTAAGCTTCGCTTAATAAGGCTTGCCATCGTTTTTGTATTTAAGCCACGTGTGAGGAAATAGCCAATCGGTACTTTCCATTTTTCTTTTAAAGACACAACCATAAAAACAAGTGCTTTGTTGGCCATGATGAGTTCCTCGCTATCTTTATCAGAATTATCTTCAATTCCAGTACCAAGATCAATAATGCCATAAATTTTTTTAGCGGAATTAGAAAAGTGTACTCGCTCTCTTATACTTATTTCATCCATAACTAGATTGCATACTACTGGTTGCGTCTTTGCTCTCATTTTTATGGCCTGTAATGCTTCTTCAGTAAATCCTGGATCTCCCTGTACTCGACTATAGTATCGCCTAAGAGTTGACACTGCTGGCAAAAGATTACCGCATATTTGCCGAGCATATAGGTATGCCTTCGGCGAATAAAAATGCAGCGTTAATGCAATTTTCCTGAGCTCTGTTGAATATTTTGTCGATGTTGCCCTATTCTTTCTTACTGACAATTCTTTAACAAAATCTGGTAAACACTCCTGCATTGAAAAGAAAATCTGTATAAAGTAAAATGAAATTTTGCCTTAAAATGCAATTGACGGGTACAAAATTGACATTTTGTGCTCGCTGCAACAAAAAGTACTATTATGTAACAACACAAATCTCAATCTAAACGCAAGGGGGCTGGGATGATGACACAGGTGAATGCACACACAATAACGGACATAAAGCTTTTCGCATATAACCGTACAATTTATTATATTTACAATTTTTGTATATAATATATAAAGTTCATAAAAATATTAATGCTGTTTTACATTGTTATTTTTTAACGAGTTTCCGCAAGAAACTAACATTTAACTTTAGAATGCGTACTCATATTTCTTTTCATTTATCACAATTATTTACGTAAAGTGGAAAAATATGTACAAGTTATATACTCAAAAAATTGCTTAATACGATTTCATTTGCATACATTTTGTTAGTGAAAAAGCGCAATATTGTAAATGTAGCTGTAAAGAAAAATATTTTTGGTTAGTCAAAACTTGGCCTATATGTTAGTTTAGTTACATCACATATATTTCATGCAGCCTGTTAAGAAGCATATAATTAGTGTGGCTGGAAATCTAACACATTAAGATCTAATATAAGCCGGGCCATTAATGAATCGTACCAAGTGAGCTGCAGCATCAGCATTAATCATATTTTTGTCCTTTAATTTTGTTATGAGCTCTTGCAGATTCTTTAATTTGTGAGCCATGCGCCGTTCTCGTTGTTTTGCAGCTCGAATTACTTTAGTTTTTCCTGCAAGTTTCTCCTGAACTACAGAGTAAAACTTGCGCAAACGTCTTGGTGTTACTACTTTTAAATCCGGACTTTTTAAATCACCTAAATACCGTACTAAAACAAAAAGAAAAACGATTACATAATTTGTATTTTCATTTGAATTTATAAATATAATAAATGTATTACTTTTTGGACAACGTGTTTTGGGAGTAGCTACATTCATTAAGTTTTGTGCTGGTGTTGTTGAAGCGGCTGAGTCAGTTACAATATCATTTATACTTCCAGCCGACTGCAGAATTGATTCTGTTTCCATGGGTGTAGATTCTCCAAGCCTACGTAAAAAATCATAGCTTTATCGAAATATATGATTCATCTTCATTAGTAACTTAAGGTATTATTGTAAAATATACGATCATTTTTAATGATAATAACTCATAAACAGCGATACTATGTAATGTATAAACTTACTTGTCAAAAGTTGAATCAAAAGCAAAAGTGTGGTTGTGCTTTGCTAATAAGATGGATTCCTCTGCTTCAGTATTTTTAGTAGTTCTAAACAAAATTAGAATAAAAATTAATAATTTTAATTTCTCTAATGTTTGCACAATTTAAACAAGTTACATATTCAATGAGTAGAGAACATACTCAGATAATTTCTGTGATACATTTGCAGTACTCAACAACTCCAGTTGAGGATCACATCTCTGAGATAAAAGATTATTATCGTCTTGTGAAACATTTACATTCACACTCCTATTTGAAATATTACGATGCTTTTCTGTTGTCGCATCTAAGTTTTGCTTGATTCTGCAAAGTCATTAAATAAGAATAATAAGTTACGTTACTATTGACCAATTAATAATAAACTATAATTTGAAAAGTTCATTACATCAGCTAATGGTCAACACTTACTTGAATATTGATGGAATTGAATTGGATAAGAGCTTCTTCTTTCTATCGAAGCAACTTGGATCAAAGTGTTTATTACAGAGCTTGTGACCTGTTTTTACATGCTCTATTCACATACCACAAAATGCAGCCCATTTAGAACGATTTAATACGTCTCTTGGAAAACTACAATAAAAACGATTTTATGACATTATATTGTATACTTATGATATTTTTCCCTAACATTTAAATATTTTACTGAAAACTCATAGTTATAGATTATCTCGGTTAGTTCTATTACTTGCCTGTGATATCTCAAGTTTGGATCCAGACTACCGCCACACAGTACACAACTTCTATATCGAGGTTGTTTCGAGTTTTCTTCATTTTCATTCCTAAAAAATAGGTTTATTACTTTTTATCATAAATAAAAATCTTACACTATGTTTTTGAAGTAGGTTTTAGAGTATTTTTTACTTCAGGACAATTTATGACGTTATGTTATTACTTACTGTATGACTACTGAGGGAATAGAGCCTACTTTAAGCCGAGTGCAATCTTTCAATTTTATAAAACAGGATGGTACAAAATGTTTGGCACATACAGAATGTTTCGATTTAATTTCATGTACTTCCATACTACAATAAGCTGCCCACTTTGCTTTCAGAGATGCATCTTTTGGAAACCTATAAAACGTGAAATAAAAAAATAATTGACGTTGATCAGCATAGGCAATGAGATTAATTATTTATTATTTTTATCACTTTATTTATATATGCTTGTATACTTACAAATGCACTGATACTTCTTTCTTTACTCGTCCACACAATATACAATATTTTGTGTTATCTTTCACTTTCTCACGTAAATTTGATGTCATTGCACACATCTTTTGGTGTATTTAATAGTTCTGTAACTTTATAACTGTAATATAATTTAGTTGTTTTCGAAGAAATTGGAACAAATATCGTTGCGCGTATTAGAATAGAGGTTATGGCTGACCGACAAATGCGCCTGTCAGCTTGTCATGGAGATGGAATTTTGCTATAGTTTTCGAATTCGACACATGCGCATTAGCGTCAAGTCTCACTTTTGGTATGGAGATGTTGGTTACGCTCCGCTCAGTGTATAAAGAGTAGGGTTGAGCGGTCCATGTACTATATGGTCGAAGCCCTAATCACGTTCCATGTATAATATACATATATATATATTGACAATAAAAGGAAGAGTGGGAGAAAACAAGTAAATGGAGGGGATTTGTGGTATGGGGTGTAACCTTACTCCAAATGTGAAGGTCAGACACAGTCAGACGTGAACGAAAGAGTGAGAAGTGAGAATCCACGACTTTATCTCCTTGGGTTCTTTTTATTCCTTACAGGATTTTCCTACTGTAAATCCAGCTCCACTTGTAAACCACGTAACCAGGATATTTGCTGCAAAGCCATGGGTCGCAAATTTTTCGTCGGTGGCAACTGGAAGATGAATGGTACCAAAAAGGAAATCGACGAAATCGTCGCTTTCCTAAAAGCCGGTCCCCTTGACGCAAATGTTGGTACGTATGTGCAATTGCTGTAATTTTGTCTTCTATCATTTGCTTCATTTCAGTCGTCTTTCACCAACTTTTTCGATTATGTAATTGGATTTCAGTATATATAGCAACTACAGTCAAACCTCTTTTTGTGCGGTCTTTTTTTATGTGTTTTTCTTTTGTGCCATTTTTTCCTCGATATTCCCATACCGCACAAAAAAATATCGCACAAAGGAAAATCGCATAAAAGAAGACCACACACAAACAGGTTCGACTGTATTACTTGAGTGTATGTGACTATACATGGGGTCGAGTAATTGTTTCATCCTTAGGGTGGGTTGAATTTTAAAATTCAAAATTAGCAATTCAACGCTGTACTTTGGGGGATGATTTAATTTCAACTGAAAAGGGTGAAAATCATTTCCATCTTGTTCAACGACGTTTTTCCTAAAAAATTTGAAATTATAGACTCGATAACTGGAAAATCATAGCGACAATTAATTCGTTACCAATTTTATGTTAATAGACGTCGTAGTTGGCGTACCTGCGATTTACTTGGCCTACACGAAATCTATTCTGCCGAGTAACGTTAACATCAGTGCTCAGAATTGCTACAAAGTAGCAAAAGGTGCATTTACTGGTGAAATCAGTCCCGCCATGCTTTTGGACAATGGAATTCCATGGGTAATTCTCGGTCACTCCGAGCGCCGAAACGTCTTCGGAGAGAACGACGAGTTAATCGCTGAAAAAGTAGCCCACGCTTTAGAAGTCGGCGTAAAGGTCGGTGTAATATAGATGATCGATAATTATTAATGAATAATAATGACTAATTAGTTAGTAATGGTCAAATAATCATTATTTTCCCATTTTCACAATTTTTCAGGTAATCGCTTGTATCGGTGAAAAATTGGAAGAACGGGAAGCCGGAAAAACCGAAGAAGTCGTCTTCCGTCAGACCAAAGCCATCGCCGATAAAATCAAGAAATGGGACAACGTAGTGTTGGCGTACGAACCGGTCTGGGCTATCGGTACCGGTAAAACGGCCACTCCTCAGCAAGCTCAAGAGGTCCATTGCAAACTGAGGGAATGGTTCGCAAAAAATGTTAGCCCTGCTGTGGCGGAGTCCGTTCAAATTATTTACGGTGGTTCCGTAACCGCCGGAAATGCCAAGGATTTGGCCAAGGAGAAGGATATCGATGGATTCTTGGTTGGCGGAGCTTCGCTGAAACCAGATTTCGTGCAAATCGTGAATGCCAAGCAGTGAAGCGGTTTTCGATTGAACCCTGTTGTTATTCATATTATTCGTAAATCGTAATCAAAGTTATTTTATGAAATGTACTTTGATTTATAAAGTAACATTCTGTTGGCCCTCGTTTCATTAAAAAAAAAGCTCGGTTTGTTAATCGACGAAAATAATTTATGACGAATCAACGATTTTTGCATTTACATTGTAGTAAATGGGAATCGAGCATCGCTAGGAAAGTTATTTTCTAGTTCTTTTTTTTTTATATCCATTGAAAATTAGTCAAAATGGTTTTCAAGAGTCTCGAGCGAAAAGATTTTGAGTAAACTCCGATTTCACGCACAGTACGAGTATGTCCACGTTTGAAAAATGAAGAAGCTGGAAATTTATAGCTACTGTTGTTACTAAAATAATTTATGAGTGTTAGAAAGAATGGATGTACGGCTATAAACTGAATGTTCAAATAAATATTCCTTGACGGAGCATAAATTTATTCAAACAAAATATTTCCCTCTGTTAGAAAATTATGCGACAGTTTTTGGTACAATTAAATCCTTTGGCGATTAAGTGACAATATTTGAAGCTTTATTTGATCGTATCGGTCAGTTTTATTACATCGGTTGGGAATTTCTGGTCCCTCGCGTACTTGTAATTGTCCTGCACGGCTCGTGCCACGGCGACTTTATTGATCGCTTCGAAGGTACGCGGTTCCCAAGCAGCCAAATCAGCCAGGGTCTTTCTGTTCAGTAAAATGTTGCACCTCGTTAAGCCTTCTCGAAGGATTTCGAAATTGCTGTCGTGTTGTTCGCAGCCGGCGTTCACTCGAGAAGTCCAAAGCTGTTCGACAAAAATTGGATTATGAGTATTTCCATCGGTGTCGAGATTGTTTTTTATTTGTATTATTTTCAATTGTGAAGCCTCGATATGACGATGTCGCTGTTCGACAAAAACCAAATTTTTTCAAAAAAATTATCAAATTTTGGATAAACTTGCCTCTCTCATATCCATTTTCTTCAACTGGCGCCCTTTGGTGACATACTGCAGTGCCCGGTGGACGTTTCTGATGGCGATACTGTAGCAGTTCCTGCGACGACCTATATAATGCTGTTGAAAAATCAAGTCAATGTTAATGTACCGTTCTATTCGTAAAAAAATAACGACATATTTCATTTTAATTGATAATAATTCTTACGGCCGCGAGTTTCAGTATTTTCCTCTTGCGCCAAAACTCATCGGGACCTCGGCTACGAACGAATTGTGCTACGGATAGGAATACCATTGTCGGAAATTACTCGATTCTCGAGCTGCGAAAAAATCAGAAAATTATCTGTTCGTCAAAAATTCTCAAAATTATCGCATTGGTATAAGAAATTAGTACAAAAATGGAGCAAATTTCTAACCTTACCTTCCGCACTTACATAAAATTGGTAAACCTTGCTGGTGTGGCGATAATGTTCTATATATAATTGGTCCATGGTTCCTCACTCTTACCGCGCATGCGTTGGAGAACTTATGCCCGCGCGCACTTTTTACGTCTTATCGACGGTCATGAAAAAACTGTAATAATTATTATCTGGAAATTCTATAGAAGCTATGCCCGAAAAATTCGACTTTTGGGCACTTTCGGCACACACTCTTATCCGATATATTTTTTTCCCTAGGAATCCATTTTCGTTATTGAAATTCCAGATATCCAATGATATTAATTATTTATGAACAAAAGGTAGAATTGGGAGCCAATAATTAGTTTAGTAATAATTCCCTTTCACGTGCAATATCAGTTTTTCGAACAAAAATGTAACAAACGGCTAACTTCAATTTGGTTTTCATCTTGAATCAAAGGAACTCGCCCTTGATCCGCTTTTCAATAATTGGGTCTACTTTATTGGTTCTATGAAGCAATTCATCCGTCAATTGAACCCCAGCCGAACCAATTTCGCCGAGAAATAGAAATCCCTTTCGTCATTTTACCAGCTGACCGCGATCGATGCATTCTATTGCGTTTTCTTCAGTTTTCTACCAAATGGGCGACCATCGAACGGATTTCTTGTAAAATCCACCGTGAATTACTTTACTAATTGACCGCCATCCTCCCCCCCCCCTTTACCGCAGAGAAAAAGAACCAATTTAGGGCAAATAAAAAAATCGGTCAAATTCTTAACGAATTTTTATTTGGATTACGAATTTTCTGGAAAATGTTTAACCGCTGGATTATCAACAAAGTCCCAAGAAAATAAATTAGAGAAAGATAAAGAAAATTGTAGGGATTTAAATAATATAAAATATTCGATTTATAAATGGAAAATCCAAGATTAATAAGCGCGCGCTTTTAGTTAAGCCTATTGATAAGGCAGATGGCGCTTTCTGCGCCGAAGAATCCGATTGTATCAAATAACAACAATTCTTCTGTCACGTTGTTGTTTTTTTTTTAGAAAGTTATAAGCAAATTATTTCATAACTAATTAGTAATTGGATTCCAACATTATAACTACATTGAAAAAAACATTGTATTTTCAAATATCCTGAAACAACAAGTACTGAATCATCAGTAACTATTTACTTTCTCAGTTTTATAGGACCACCGATCACCGGTCACCGGCTACTTCAGGTCATAAAAGTAAATATTTAGTCACATTTATCTAATTCAGACTTTATAATTCCTAACATTTGTTCTCCTTAATCTGTTACAAATAGCTCCTGGTTATTAGCGGCGACAAATTGAACTTTCCTTTGTCATTTATGCCAACAGCTGCGAAGCCCGATAGCAACAATATCAATTTAATTAGTACTTATCCTTATCTGATGCGATAAAAGTGCTCCCAATAACTTAGCTACCATTCATAATATTACAAAAAACTGAAATTTGAACCAAAGATGTCATTGAACAAGGTAATTTTGGTTACCGGTGGTACCGGATTAGTCGGCAAAGCTATAGAAGCGGTAGTAACTAACGATCCGAATCCGAATGAAAAATGGATATTTATTGGGTCCAAAGACGCCGATCTCTGGTAAGTTGTAGCTTTTTCTTTCTTTAAAATGGTGGAAACCTTTCACAGTGTTTGATTTCTTTTTAAAGTAATTCGGTAATCCTACGGTCTCGTGTTGACGAGTATCTTATATACCCGATGTTAAAAAAATCTTAGAAAATAGTTACGCCTGTTTTCAATGAACCCGAAAACGTATGTAAATATTATTTTCTCCAGCGATAAACAAAGTACCAGAAGCCTGTTCGAGAAGTATAAACCGACCCATGTTATACATTTGGCCGCGATGGTGGGAGGCCTTTTCCACAACATGTCCCACAATTTAGATTTTCTGGTAATTATAGTAAAAATTAGTGATTCTAATTTCAGTAAAATATTTTCGCTACTTTAATTGCAATCATTTAATTGTAATTATTTTACATTTTTCTAATAAATAATATTTCACCCAAATTTAAACCTATATGTATATTTTTCTGTGTTTTTAGCTAAGAAATTTAGAGATGAATAACAATGTGCTTCAAACGGCTCATGAAAGCGAAGTCGTTAAAGTCGTATCTTGTTTGTCGACCTGTATTTTTCCCGATAAAACAACATACCCCATCGACGAGACCATGGTAATTTAGGTGATTTTATTTTCAACATAAAATATCATTTTTTATAGACTGTGTACTTATTTTTTATATCGTACGGAAATATAAAAATATTACTTTGCAATTATCATTGTATGTTCAGGTTCATAACGGTCCTCCCCATCCGTCGAATTACGGTTACAGTCATGCTAAAAGGCTAATAGATATTGCAAATAAAGGGTATTACGAACAACATGGAAGAATGTATACCAGCGTTATACCTTGTAATGTCTTCGGCCCTAATGATAATTTCCATCCGAGCGCGAGCCATGTAATTCCCGGTTTAATGCGAAGACTTTACGATTTAATAAAAGACGGTTAATGCTCTTACATTTTAATTTTGCCATCGTTACGGAAGGAAAAATTTTAGATTCTAAAATAATCTTCATGCAATATTTTTTACAGGGAACACCGAAGACAAAGTTTTCACTGTTTTAGGATCGGGAAAGCCTTTGAGGCAATTCATTTATAGCATTGATTTGGCGAAACTCATTATTTGGGTACTTCGAGAGTACGATTCCGTCGAGCCTATTATTCTATCAGGTAACATTCATATTTTGCAATTTTTGCAACATGATAAGAATTATTTGTATCGAATAAAAAAAATAATAGAATCGATTTTCCTTCGACGCCAATATATTCGTGACAATGTGCTCTTTCGTTCCAGTCGACGAATCGCAGGAAGTAACGATATCACAAGTTGCCGAAGCGATAGCGAAAGCTTTCGATTTCAAAGGCAAAATTGTTTACGATACGTCGGCAGCGGATGGTCAGTATAAGAAAACTGCGAGTAACGCGAAACTTCGTAGATACTTGCCAGACTTCGAGTTCACACCCTTCGACAAAGCTATTAAGACAACTGTTGTATGGTATAAAAATAACTATGACAATGCCAGAAATTGATTCGCAGGTGATTTTTAAGAAATATTTTATTACGAAGAAAGGTACGTTACTGAGAAGCAAATTAAAACGAGTTTATCAAGATTTTGAAGATTAGAATGTATATAATCGTTATTTTTCCAATAAAAAACGATTAAATGTTATCTTCATTGATAATATTTGTTTATTTCCGAAGTGGTTTTCAACCCGTTTAGTTTTTAAGTTTATACGCAACCTGTTACGTTAATTACCTATGGTTGAAATTTTCTAAGCAATTTTAGATTATTTTTATTGTACTAAAATAGTATTTTCCTACCGAGCGTATCGATCCCTGCATCTTGGGAATCTCCGATTCGTCTACATTTTATCTATCGAATAGAATTGTTTTATTTTTAAATAAAAAACAGTTGCGTAGCATATGGCTGATGTTTTATAGGTCAGTTATCCCTTTTTCATCTTTCGCACTCTTAGCGATGTCACTCAACCATGCGAATGTCGAACATTCTTCTCGAATGCTCGAAGAAATATTTTCGAGAGCAATCTTCTAAAATATCATCGCTTTGCTTTCGAGATGATACAATCGAGGGGCACAGTAAAATTCAGCCACACAAAAGAGGTCACCACACATGTCATAACTATTTCATGCAGCGTATCGCATCGATATGCTATGCCTCTTGTATATACTCGGTTACCGAATAAATTCGATGACCAGAAGAATCAGTATTGTTAATATAACAGGGTACATGTGAGTTTAGTCGTGCGAAGAAAAGATTATGGAGCATTATTTACATGCACCTTGTATCGAAAAATTTTACTTGATTCACAATTTTTCCAAGTGAATATCAAAATTGGGAAAATCGGTCTCCAGTTAAATAATATCAAAATTGTTACAATCCCAGCGATGCAACATTGCATCGATAGATCATTCGCTACAAAAATTATGTATAATTAAATTGTAAGGGGACAATTGTAATCAGCAATGCACCGAAGTGATTCATTTCGGAATTTCATTTTCTAACAAACTTTCTCTAACTTTTATCTCTTGGATTATTAATTCTACTGTCTTGCATCCTGTGACTCAGTTTCCGGTGCTACCGAGGCATTTTTAGTGTTTTGTCATTACTCAATTTTCTATTTTTGCTTCTTTTATATGCATCACTAAGACCTTAAATAAAAGAAAAAAGTTGTAGATACTAAAAAGAAAGTACATCTTGTCTCAAAAATGATTTGACTAAGTTAAAAAATAGCATACATTAACACTGTGTATTTTGCAACTTATTGTAACCAATATTTCAATTATCATCACTTTGCTAATTATTTACTCGACTGCTAGCTCACTAGGTTTCTCTAAAAACTAAACGTTTATTTATAATTTCTAAATATTTTCAAGTATTTTACTATAATCGTCCAAAAAAAAATAAGTCCTACAGTTAGGAAGAAAATGTATTGCAAAGAAATATTAATTTGACTAATTTTATTCCACTAAATGTTTTATATTCCAATATACATATTTACAAAATCCAAAGTTTCAATTTTATCACTATTTTTATCATATTTTCCATTGCATTATCATTTTTATCATAATTTCAATTTAATATATTTACAAAATCTATAAATTTCATTTTCCTCTAAAGTCTAACTAAATATATTGCAAAGAAACATTAATTTTACAAATTTTACCCCACTAAATGTTTAATATTCCAATATTCATATTTACAAAATCCAAAGTTTCAATTTCACCACTATTTTTATCATATTTTCCATTGCATTATTATTTTTATCATAGTTTCAATTTAATATACATACAAAATCTAAAAATTTTATTTTCTTTTAAAATCTAACAAAGTTACCTACTGATTACAAATTTTTCTATATTCATATCTTTCAATACAGGAAAATTTCGGCTGACAATTCAAACCATTTGTATTAAATGAAAGGATAAATTTATAAAAATTAACCTATAATTTAACATTTCTATCGATCAAGCAACAATTTCAATTTCTCATCGTGGGCTCTAATTTTTTCATGTTTTCAATCGACATGGGCAATTTCCCTGTCGGTGCAGAATTCCTTCTGGATACATATGCTGTGTTTTTGTTCACTGAATGCATATTTATGTTGCAGGAGGGTGAATCCGTCGAGGCAAAGAACGCAAGCGCCGGGACGCCGAGCGTCGGTTTTCCATGGTCTTCAGGTCTTCAGTATAAACGAGGTGTCTCGCCTCGACGGACGGATTTTTCGTCGGAGCGTCGACGTTTTGAAAATAATGACGATAGCTCGTCGTCATATCTTCGGCACGTGGTTGTTAGTTAAGGAAACGCCGCGATGTCAATGTTATGCAAAATGACTGGTGCGGTTTATTTCAACATTTACACGCGGTATCGTGATCGATAGCGACTTCCCTGTGCAATAATAATTAACGCATCATTCTTAGAATTATCTTAATTTGAAATCAGTGCTTTTGGTAAGATACGATCAATAAGTTTCATAAAAAGGAGAATTTCTTTGCCGGGTTTTCCTCTATTTCCGAGGCGAGAGCTTTTTATATCACGGATATTGTAAAAATTTTGTGAAAATTTTTGAATCAGTTTTTAAAAAAGTTCCAGAGGATTTTTTTTCAATAAGGTCCAATTGAACGATTTTTTAGAAAAAGAAAATTTAAGATTCAATAGTTTTTAAATTTGAAACAAAAGTAGTTTTCTAAGAAACCCCATTCGACATTTTTTAAATTTACAAAAATTGCAGAATTTTTGTAAATTTAAAAAAATGCGGTATTTATATTTTTGCTAAAAATTGCATAATTGCGCCCTAAGAACTTTTTAATTTTTGACTTTTCCGTAACAATAAAATTTTTTTCTCTATACATAGAGTGCATTGTCTATATGTAGCTATTAAAATTGATGTAAAGCGACTCCCAGACAACGGGCAATTTAAAAGCTTGTTTGGAGAGCACTTAAAAAGCTCCTTTTGGGAAAAGGACGGCGAAAGTAGTCTCTCGGATGATCTTTTTCATTTACAAGAGCCATTAGCATTGAAATATTCACGCGTTTTGCATTTATTTATGTATCGATGTTCCATAAATTGATAATCGAGTTTTCATGGGACTCGACATTCTTGGGAAATTGATAGCACACGAGTAAACAAATTGTTTGTCGCAGTAATTCCCTTTATGCACCATCGACATGCAAAATAATTTTTATTGAAGTGTGAAAGTTGTATAGAAATTTTTGTTCCGCTCAAATTTCAATAATTTATGCCTCGGATTTTCACATTTTTGTTTTCAGCGAATATTGAGTCTCATGCGATTCGATCGATGAGTCGCATCAATTTTAGTCGATACATTTTTTATAGTTTTCCCAAAGTATCCTTCGTGGAAGGTCGATCATTGTGTTTTTGAAATTGTTGTTTTTTGAAATAATGGTATTTAATTAAAAGATGGAAGATTTGTATAGAAATTGAATTGTTATAAATTTTTTAAACAATCGAATACATCTGGGATGGTGGAAATATTTTTTAGTCAATGTCCCATGGAATGTATATTTTTGGTCGGTCGAGTCGAGAAAAAGTTCTTAATATCGGGGGAACTAAATGAAGTGCAATTTTATAATTAATAAAAAAGAAACATACACTCATCGATAATCGGAATGATTGAAAAAATAGCTTATCGCTGATAAAAAAAGAAGTGAATGTATCGGCATAATTCATTCAACATTTGGGATGGTGGAAATATTTGTTAGTCGATGTCCCATGGAAAGGAATGTATGTCTTTGGTCGGTCGTGTCGAGAAAAAATTCTTAATAACTAAATTAGCGCAATTTTATAATTACTAAAAAAGAAACATACACTCATCGATAATGAGAATGAAGGAAAAAATAACTTATCGCTGATAAAAAAAAAAAGAAATTAATGTATCGACATAATTCATTTGACGAGTGATGATATAAATTCGATGATAAGGCACTCGTAGGTTGCAGACTCTAAAAAGTGCAAACTTTCAGATATGACACACACACGGAGTTTTGATGAACCGCAATGAGACATTCTCGAGGAATAATCATATCAGCCCGGGTCGCAAAAAGTTCTGATGTGATTCGAAAGCCTCGATTGTTCTTCGAAAGAAGATAAGGATCCAGAAGTTCGAGCCATCCGGGGAAGTGGAAATAAGAGGCAATTCGACATAGAGGAAATGCAGAAAATCCACAAAATGGACTTTATTATTACAATGATTTTTCAAGTGATATTCTCCTACAAGTCCATTTGAATGGAAGGTTTAAAAAGAGGAAGATTAAGCCAAGTATGCCAGGAATTGTGGTATTCCGACGACGCTGGAGCGTCGGTAGTGATGATCTTGTTGTTCCTGGTGCGTTTCTTTTCATCCTACATTTAATTTGGTAAGACATTGGCTATTGCAATACGTTATTATTGTTACATTGCACTCCCACGTTCCTTTGAAATTAGTCGAACGTGAAGGAATTCACGGAATCTCTGATTTTTATCGGTACCGTGGATGTAGTGATGTATTTAACAAATTGTGGAAGTAAATTTTATGAAATTGAAATTGTGGTTTACAATTTCACCGTCAATTAGATATTTTTCGAAAAATAAATTTGCAAAGGCTTCCTTGCAAATTTCATTTATAAAAATTCTATTATTTTTTGAGTTTCAAACAATTTTTTTGTTGGGGTTCAGCTCCAAGTGGGATTCCTGGAAACTCGGATTTTTATTTTTATTACCGTGGACGTAGTAAAGTAATTTGAAATTGTCTATTCAAATTTGATTAAATTGAAATTGTGGTTTACAATTTCAATGTTAATTCATTTCAGTTGCGGACGTTAACAAATAGTTTTTGTAACACAACTTTGGATATTCTTAGAAAAATAAATTTGCACAAGCTTTCTTGCAAATTTCATTTCAGGAATTGTATCATTTATATCTAATTAATGTGACAATTACAATTTAATAACTTCCAATCAATTAAAATTTCCAAATAATTACTGGACTTGAAATATCTGTTATTTAATTCGCAATAATTGAACTATTTTTTTTACATCAATTTTAAGATTTCAACAACAAAATAGGGATCCTCGTTTACAATTTAAGTGTCCATTTATTTTAATTCTGGACCTTCAAAGATTTTTATAATAGAATTTTCGATATTTTTATCTTTTCTTTACGTTTCGGATACTTTTCATTTTAAACAAACGTATATTTGAAATTCTCTTTTATGCAAATCACATTCTAGCAATAAATTGTGTTCCCGTAATACCAAAAGTTAATCGAACAACTGAACCACGCATCCAGTTTTAATAATAATTGACCTATTAGACAAGATGTCAACTGTACAATTTTAGACAGAGGCAAACTAACATTATGCATGTACTACAAGTGGAAAATATCGATTTGGTTTTCTTTGTGCATCAACTATCCAGTATCTTCATGGAAGAGAGTATTGAATTTTGAAACAAAACCACTAACATTCCTGAAAGCTCATTTTGAAATACAGTCAAGAGCTGAGTGTGCACCCTGTTGAACGCTAGAAAGCAAATTTTCCAGCGTTTAATATGGAATTTCATACAATACTGTTCATCGCATAAGAACATCTGCATTCGTACCTCTTGTTTCTGTCAAAGCATGAGGGAATTAACGTTCTTTGTGATCAAAGCGGCTGCTCATAAAGCCAAAAGAGCAGTTTTGTTAAACTTTGTATCCGTTTTGCTTCAAAATGGAGACAAATCATTTTTTTTTTCATTCAAAAAATCTTAGATAATAATCACCAAGCTTGTTTAATATTATATTTAATATATTATAATATTTTACATATTTAGAAGTTTATAAATTAATACATATTTCTATCTCCCCAGGGAAAATTAATGACGGTCAGGATTTGGATCAGGCCAAATGGCCTTCCCTGATAGAAATTTCCAAGCAACGGCAACGTCTGTTGGATTGTGCCTTATTTTTCTTATCAGGCCTCTATCAGCTTCTTGATACTCGATAAAACGAAGCCTAACGGTTGCAAATCTGCACTGTAATCGGTTCGATCCTTGACCCCCGGAAATGCCTACTTGGGAAGGCAGCCAACACACTCGCAGCCGCTGACGTAGAATTACGTCATTTCATATTCATTTTCTTAAATCAAGAATTGTAACAACAAACCGAAATTCTTCTGTTTTAAATTGTCATGCTTGACAATCCAATTTCAAAGAGTATTTTTTGGAAGAATCTGAAATTTTTTTGAGCTTCTCAAAATAGAGTAATCTGAATTATCTCATTTTAAAATTTCTTTTATTAAAATTCATTGACTTCAATAATTCCAAAGCTTGTGAAATGTTCTTCAAAATTTCTTAAAAAAAGCAATTTCAAAGAGTATATTTTTAAGAATCTGCAATTTCTTTTGAGCTTCTCAAAATGGAGTAATTAAAATTATTTTTAAAATCTGAATTATCTCATTTTAAAATGTCTTTTATTAAAATTCATTGATTCCAATAATTCCAAAGCTTGTGAATTGTTTTTCAAAATTTCTAAGAAATGCAATTTCAAAGAGTATTTTACTTTTCGAGGAATTCGTTATGAATAAGCTTGAATAAGTATGTTTTAAAATTATTTTTAAAAAAATAGTGAGAAATGGTTCCAACTTGACAACCTAAAATAGGATTCAAGAAAGCCAATTTTTCCACTGGGGGCAAAAGTCCCCCCGTTTTAATCGATTTTCGTTCAGGAAAGTGACAAAAGTACCGGCTGCGAGCACGTTGGGAGACCTGCAAAGTATTTTTATTGTCGGAAGCATCGTGAAATTTGAGCTGCTGCTTCCTTTTTGTTCTGTGTAAAAAGTGTATGAGTCACTTCACTCCCACGGAATACACACAGTATGCAAATACGATTTGATTCCGTACACAGTTTTATCCCTTCTCTGCGCCTTTTCCTTTCAGTCGAAGAGAAATCCATTCATGTTATATTATCAAATATAAGACGAAAACAGGCAGATATTAGTACATACTCGCTGTAAGATTAACATACGAGTCTCGCATCCAGTTATTATCAAGTTTCACTTCTTTCCTCTTCCACGTTTCGAGTTTTGTCAGTATGTCTGGTCAGTTTATCACGTGTCGTTGTAAGTGTTGCGTGTCCTGTACTACATCTTTTTCATAAACTTTTGTGTTCTAAATTTCCACAAATCACGTGTGGTCGAATCAACCCCAGTTGGCTAAAAACTGCTGCAATTTTTAAAAAAATACATTCTGTGTTTCTGATTTTGTAGAAAATTCTCATACATTCAAAATACAAAATTTTAACACTAAGATACAAGTAATGTATTTTTGGACCAATAGTGTCGGGTATAATCAATCCCAGGTTTTAAAACTGCTGCAATTTAAGAAAAAATACATTTTGTGTTTCTGATTTTCTAGAAAATTCTCATACATTCAAAATACAAAATTTTGACACTAAAATACAATTAATGTATTATTGGACCAATAGTGTCGGGTATAATCAATCCCAGGTCCTAAAATTGCTGCAATTTAAAAAAAAATATATTTTGTGTTTCTGATTTTCTAGAAAATTCTCATACATTCAAAATACAAAATTTTGACACTAAAATACAATTAATGTATTTTTAGACCAATAGTGTCTGGGGTATAACCAACCCTAGGTCCTAAAATTGCTGCAATTTAAAAAAAAATATATTTTGTGTTTCTGATTTTCTAGAAAATTCTCATACATTCAAAATACAAAATTTTGACACTAAAATACAATTAATGTATTTTTGGACCAATAGTCTCTGGGGTATAATCAACCCCAGGTCTCAAAACTGCTGTAATTTTTTGAAAAATACATTTTGTGTTTCTGATTTTCTAGAAAATTCTCATACATTCAAAATACCAAATTTAAAAAAAAAAATACATATAATATATATTTAGACCAATATTGTCTCTAAAAAAAAATGCAACAAAAATTGCAATTTTAGGAAATGCAGTAGAAAAAAAGTGGAAAATAAAAAATCCAAAAGGTGGAAACAATAAATTTCACGGCAGTGTAATAATTTCTAAGACGTGCAAAGAGTGGGGTTTTACCGTCTTATAACATGTGTAATGTCCAAAGCACGTGCCACGATGGCACAGTAATTCTCACTAGACGCTGCAATGAAATTCTCTTCTCTTTAAGTGAGAATCTCTCCAACGCGGTGCAATTTGCTACTTCTTACTTTCTTTCTCGGCAAAGAATGTTTTGGAATACACGGGAGGAATTTTTAATAACTTCGCGAAGGTTTTACACTCTTTGCACAATTCTGCAGGCCATTAAAACAGTCGTTACAAAAATAAGAGGGAAAGTAGTAAAGTTTACTATATTATAATAATTTATATTACAATAACTTGGAAACTGCAAAAAATTTTTCGATGATACGATAATTTTTCCTAAATAACCATAAAGGAATTTATTAATAAACACAAATTGTAGAAAGAAATGTATCGAAGAAATGCAATTTTAAAGAGTATTTTTTTCCCAAGAATCTGCAATTTCATTGAGCTTCTTAAAATAGAGTAATTTAAATTATTTAGAAAAACCTGAATTAGCTTACTTTAAAATTTCTTTCTTTTCAAATTGATTCGTTTCAATGATTACAAATTTTGTGAATTGTTTCTCAAAATTTCTAAGAAATTCAATTTTAAAGAGTATTTTTGTCCAAGAATCTGCGAATTTTTGGAGCTTCTCAAAATAAAATTATTTATAAAACCGGAATTAGCTTACTTAAAAATTATAATAATTTCTATTATAATAATTTAGAAATTGCAAAAAATTTGTTGATGATACGATAATTTTTCCTAAATAACCATAAAGGAATTTATTAATAAACCTAAATTGTAGAAAGAAATGTATTATTTTCTATTTCTCCGGTTGGGAAAAGGTATTTAAATTCTAGGGGAATTTCTAATATCTTTTATGAAGTCCATAAAATTTTCCCTAAAATTTGAAATAACGCTAGAGCAGAGGGGTTCCATAAAGAAGAAGATAAAAGATATAATTTTTCATTCAAAACTTGCAACTGGAGAAATTTTCGAAATTTCTAGAGAATTTATAAATTCACAAAATTACGTAAAAAAGAAGAAAGTGGAACAATTCGAATTTGTTGCCTCACAATAATTTTTACCATGGGGTGGAAGATTTTTATTATCTTATAAAAATGTGTTCCACAAAGGGTAGAGACGTTTTCTGTTACGTAATAAAGTTCAACATCATTTTATTATTTTTTCCCTTTTCCCCATAAATTCAGGAAACATCAATTTTCGATTTGTCGAAACCCTTTACGCGTTTCCATTCTGCTGGGTGCAGTTAATGTCGCGATTGTTGAAACTTTACTGCATTACAATTATTCATAGAATGGGAAAAGCAAATTTTGTATAAATCTCACGTCGGTTTGTGAAACAAAGGTCAGTTTGAAATTATCAAATATTTTTTTCCGCTGAAGGATTACTCATAAAAAATTCTAGTTGACGATATACATACTAATAAGATATTTCGAATCACTGATTCATTGAAGAGTGAGATAAATTATGTTTATTCCATTTACAACTTGGTATTGTTGTTTACGTTACGTATCATCGAAGAATATAGTCTTTTTCTTATTTATCAAAAATTGTCATGGCACAAAACAAAATTGTTGCTAAGTTCAGAATTTTGTTAGAGCCATTTCTCATTAATTTTTTAAATAATTTTAAAATAAACTTGTCCGAGTTTATTTATTTCAAATTCCTCGAAAAAAAAATACTGCATCTCTTAGAAATTTTGAAAAACGATTCACAAACTTTGGAATTGTTGAAATAAATCAATTTTAAATGAAAGAAATTTTAAATCAAGCTAATTCAGGTTTTAAATATAATTTTATTTTGAGAAGCTCCAAAAATTCGCAGATTCTTGGATAAAAATACTCTTTAAAATTGCATTTCTTTGAAATTTTGGAGAAACCTTCCACAAAATTTGTAATTATTGAAACGAATTAATTTTAAATGAAACAAATTTTAAAGTAAGCTAATTTACGTTTTTCAAAATAATTTAAATTCCTCTATTTTAAGAAGTTCAATAAAAGTGCAGATTCTTTGAAAAAAAAAACACTCTTTAAAATTGCATTTCTTAGAAATTTTGAGATACAATTCACAAATTTTGAAATTGCTGGAATAAATGAATTTTAATAAAATAGAATTTAAAATCACTCGATTTCGGAAAAAATTCGCGATTCTTGGGAAAGAAACTGCATTTTTTCGAATTTTTCTCAAAAACTTTCCACGAATTTTGGATTGATTTGAATGAGTTTCAATGAAATATATTTACCTCGGACTAAAAATAAAAAAGAATCGGACGGAAAATGTATGGTAAAGATAAATATTTAAAAAAGAAGAAAAAAAAAACCTTTTTTCTTTCTTTTCCAACAAAAGTCGTTATTCGGGTAAGAAGTTGCGACAACCCAGTTGTGGACCAGGCGATAAAACTCTTGCCGTTGTTTCTGGGTCGTCGCAAATTCCTGCCGGAGGAGTATTTCACTTTCTCCGTATAATAAAGCCTGGATTAATTATGCGCATAAATAAAATTATACGAGTTTCATGCGTCCACAATTTTGCGTCTCGCGCATAATTATCGCAAACTTTGGTACCGAAAACTCGGTTTTCGCGACGGACCTAATTTCGCGCGATTCGCGAATGCATCCACCCCATCCGCTGCGCTATTAATTTTTGCATTTGGCCCCCGATTTATCGCCTCGTCGATTGCAAAATGACAGAAGGTTGTAATTACAGCGAGAAACCGATGAAAGCAGTTAAATGTTAACCACGTGGATGTCGTACTTTATCAAGTAAATTGCTATCAGCAACTGCCTCTACCACCGCTTCTACGGGTGCACTACCGCCGCTATCGCTGCATCTATCCTATGAAATAGATATATGCGAATTGTGCACATGCGATACACGATAAGAATCGAACATGCCAGGTATCGTAGTGTTTGGTCGACGCTGGAGAGTTGCAAGCGATGATCTTCATATTCCTGGATTCATACTTGCTTTTATTCATGCTTTTATGTGAGTTTGTTTTTTGTTTATTTCATCATTTTCTTTGTAATTCACGACACCCGCTACCTTTGTTTCCACAGCATCCGGATTAATGGAGATTTTACAAAAAAAAATCCATAAATCAGGGTGCCAAGATTCTGGCAAAAATTGCCAGAGAGTAAATAAAAAAAATTACGGTGCCAAGTTTCTGGTAGAAATTACTAGAGAATAAATAACAAAAAATTAGGGTGCCAAGTTTCTCGTAGAAATTATTAGAGAGTAATTAAAAAAATTAGGGTGTCAAGATTCTGGTAGAAATTACTAGAGAGTAAATCCAAAAATCAGGGTTCCAAGTTTCTGGTAGAAATTACTAGAGAGTAAATAAAAAAATTGGGGTGCCAAGTTTCTGGTAGAAATTACTAGGGAGCAAATATAAAAATTAGGGTTCCAAGATTCTGGTAGAAATTACTAGAGAGTAAATTCAAAAATCAGGTTTCCAAGTTTCTGGTAGAAATTACTAGAGAGTAAATAAAAAAAATTAGGGTGCCAAGTTTCTGGTAGAAATTACTAGGGAGTAAATATAAAAATTAGGGTTCCAAGATTCTGGTAGAAATTACTAGAGAGTAAATTCTAAAATCAGGGTTTCAAGTTCCTGGTAGACATGACTACAGTTATAAAGTGGAAAAGTGGACGTCCCAAAATTTTGCGCAAATTGACAGAAATCGAGAAATTTGGATTTCCAATTTTGTCAAATTATTTTCCAAGGTGGAAAATTTCTATTTTTCAAAATATCTTCAACCCAAGTGAGACATAGACAAATTTGAAGAAAATCTGTAGCGAAACCCCTATCGCAATTAAATGTACTTAATTTATTTATAATCATTTAATTTACGGTTATCATGTATCCAAACAAATGATTTTTTTAGAAATTAATGTTACTAAAATTAACTACCAAAGTAATAGAACATTAACTGTCTGCCTTCATTATTAATATTTTTATGAAGAAGCAAAATTCTATAATTCCGAAATTTCCATTATCCTTCAAGAAAATGTTTGAAGGACCTAAACCCACCATAAAGCAGCTCATTCAAAGCAAGCAACCCCCATCGAAATGAAATTTACCGATCCACAGGTACGTCTAATAAAATCTATTACACTCCCTATGAGGATTTGGCTCCTGTTCATATATTTACTCTGGCTCGGATTAGCATAATAGCGTGTTTGTATCCAGCGCAAAATCCCAAAGTCGAAGAGAAATTTGCAATTCAAAGTGGACGAGCGATCGATTGATAAGCTAAACGTGGGAGCCAACAAAAATCGAAAGCCCGCTAATTTTCGCTCCGGCCGGACTCCGAAAAAAAAATCCATTTCCTCTGGCAGGCACAAATCCGGGCTCGTTCGTTGCCACATTTTACTCGAAAATGGAATGCTCGAATATGTGGTAGTGGCCAAGCGGGAATAGCGTCAAGCTTAAATGATTCATGGCCCTCTCGCGTTATATGGGGTAGTTTTGCTGGGACCATTTCAAAGCTACCGGAGGCAAAACGCTGGCACACGTTGCTCGTGACGCATGGCCTACTAACAATGAAGCAGAAAAGGTCGCAAGTCTGGCTCACGGGGACTCGGATAACGGCCCTTTGAGTCTCAGTTGATCAACATATCGATCCTGGGAGCGCCTAGTTTTTCGTCCCTTGGATTTCCTTCCTATCTCTTATTTTTTTCCGCTTTTGTGTCCTTTCCCGACTCGGCTCCACTTTTGCCAGCGTTCCTCCCTTTCGGTGGCGAAGAGGAATCGTAATAAAATACATTTATCTCCACGTGTACGTGTGCAGAGTCCTCTCCCCGCGTCTTTCCTTGCCATTTCTTTATTTCGACCCTTGGAACTCATCCTCAAGAGTCGTAACACGTTTTAGCACTCCCTTTTCTAGTGTTTGCCCGTGAAATGATCTGCCGATGTGCCATACGAAGTAGGACTTGTCCGGTTTCTTGCGACACAAAAGCAAATAGTATTTGCTTTGCCAACTACGGACTTTGATTTCATTCTTATATGTGCCCATAATTATGAAAGTGGTCTAAGTGAAGATTTGAAAAAGATGAGATTTTTAGTTATCTCGCATCATTTTATCTTGCAATACATTTTTTTCTTCATTAATCAGGACCAATAAAGCTTCAACTTTCTATGTTGCAGAATGTAAAAACATTTTTTATTTTTTTTAAAACAAATCCTTTAAATTTATCAACTCAAAAAAGCATGGCTTAACTTAGACCACTTTCATAATTATGGGCACATATATATATTTTTTTTTCCATTTTGGAAAATTACATATATGTATATATTTCCATTTTAGAAATTTGTTTCTGTATAAAAATGGTAATAATGAAGGCCAACAGCTAACGTTCTATTATTTTGTTAATTAATTTTCATAAAATTAATAATAGAACTGTTTACAAACATAGATTACAATTTTCTAAAAAATTCTGAAACATTATAAACAATTGAACAATCCCATTTCCTAGAATTCCAATTTTGAAGTGAAGGAGTCACCATGGCTACATGGTAATTTCTACCAGAAACTTGGCACCCTCATTTTTTTATTTACTCCCTAGTAATTTCTACCAGAATCTTGGCACCCTGATTTTTGGATTTATTCTCTAGTAATGTCTACCAGAATCTTGGCACCCTAATTTTTTTATTTACTCCCATAAAAGAGAAAGAACGTTATCAAAGTATAAGATAACAATAAATGTAATGAGTTTATTCGTTACCAAAGCTTCAATTAAATTTCACTGTTGTCTTAAAAGGGATTGGGTTGGCAGTCGGATGGTTAAATTTCTCATTACGCGAGTCGTTGTGTTTAAGGGGTAGCAATTATGGGGTTAAATATTGTATCGTACCTTGGGGTAAAAGTTACCTCAGCTTGGCGACACTTCCTATTTGAAGAAAAAAATCAAAATCTAATTGTTTATACTTTCTAACTTGGTGGGTGACTCTGAAAATAGTTTCGTGAAAGCTCAGTTATGTTTGTTACCGAGTTCCACATAATATAAGAACAGACGAGGTACTTTAATCGTTATTTTAAACAAAGGACATCATGCCAAAAGTTTCTCGTAACTTTCTCCTACCCTCAAGTTGAAATTACAAATTCTCTAATCTCAGAAGGAAGGACTTGATTCAAATACGTTGAAAATTTAATAGAAAGTTAATACTCCCAAAGCTTTAGATTTACAATATTTTAATATCAAACTTATTATTATTATTATTTTATTGATTATTATAAATTATTTAATAAATATATCAATAACCAATACCTGAGTCACTAGAGTGTCCAAGTGGCAATTTGAAAATTAATCCTGGTAAATTTGGACCTACTAAAAATTCTCATGTTTTTTAATTGGACGAAATAGTATTTTTTTGTTAATTTTTGCAGATTTTATTAACGTCCTAGGGAAGAAACAGAGGTAGACACAGAAGAGATGTACTAATTGGCAGTAACTTTGGGAAGCTTGCCAGTAAGAAATCTAGATTTGCACTAGAATGTGATCTCAAAACGACATTCATTTGAATTTCTAATGTGTTTTGTTGCTCCTTCTGAGAAATTCCAGGGTTTCGAGTAATGCCGAATGACGAAATACTTGAGTCTTCTGGAACGGCGATAGAATTTTAAGAAGTTAATAACTTTTTATGTAAACACGTAGTTACAGAAGAAATGTCTTCATGACTTCGGACGAAATCTTTTTTTAAATGACATTTAAAACCGACGTGCAATGTGAAAAACGTTTTATTAGCCTTCCTACGGGAATATAAGCTTGAAGAGATGACTCCAATGTAGTCGAAACGTTGCCAACTATTTATTTATAATAAAAAGCTTCATCCGGTTGAAAGAACCAAAAAAATCATATAGCGGCGATGAAATCTCTTTTTCCGGGGCTGATAAAAAAAGTGCTGTATAATTTACTTCTTTCCATACGTAGGAATCCAATTTTATTGTCAAAATTCCAAAATTCTAACGGGAAATACGATTTTTCCGCAAAAAACCTACTTTTTACCAACTTCCGCTGGGATCTCATCAAATTTGACCGTTGGAATCGATTCTACGGGAAAAATTACCCCTAGAAATGACTTGTCCAACCCCATTTTCAAAACTTTCATTTTTACCCCATTTTTGGGGGAAGAGGAAGGTATACCAAAAATTTCGACTTTTGGAAAAAAATTTTTTGCACTTTCGGGAGACCCATATCCGATGTATTTTTTTCCGAGGAATCCATTTTCATTGTCAAAGTTGCAGATTTCCAGTGGGAAATACGATTTTTCCGCAAAAAACCTACTCTTTACCAACTTCCGCTGGGATTTCATCAAATTTGACCTTTGGAATCGATTCTACGGGAAAAATTACCCCTAGAAATGACTTGTTCAACTCCATTTTCGAAACTCTAATTTTTACCCCATTTTTGGGGGAAGAGGAAGGTATACCCAAAGAATCGACTTTTGGAAAAAAATTTTTTGCACTTTCGGGAGACCCTTATCCTATATATACTTTTTTCGAAAAAGTATAATAAAATAAGAAAATAAGAAATCATACTCAAAGGTAATTGGAAACGTTCCTTTGAAAATCGCTTTAAAGGAACGCTGTAACGTAGGAAGCCATACATGGCGCCTGTGGGTTCTCGTACATGGAAAGGTATAAAATCGAAGACATAAAATAGTGTTTTAATTTTCTCTCTAAACACTGCCACAGAAAAAGGAAACCGCTGTTATTCACAAATAAGTGGTCTTGGTTTATTCCACCCAGGTCGAGGAATTCAAGTCATTTACTGTTGTAAAATAAAAATATTTTTATCGTGGTAAAAACGTAATTTCATAAAGGCAAGATAGTTGGATAAAAAAAAAAGGAGAGAATAAAAGCTATATTTTTTTTACTAGCCGCAATCCAATTTTATATTGCTCGATACAATGAATATCGCGAATTTCTCATTTCTGTTCCTGAATACCATACGTATGGTATCTCGCTATAGGGAAATAACCGAATGAATGTCAAATAGAAAACGACTCTGCGTTATAAAATAGATGCGTATTCTTTTTTTTTTATATCATCATGAAAAATGGAATAATTCTCTCCTCATCGAAAATCCTCATAATGTTCCACGAGCAATACCCATCGGATTTAATCCTAACAAGTGCGCGGACTGAATTTTTGCATCTATTTCCAATAATAATAATTTTCGCGATTCCAAGAGCTTGCTTGTATTCAGTTAATGTTATTTCAAAAAATGTATTTGGAAAAAAAATAGATATAGATAGAAATAGAAAATTTTCGAACTATTATATTTCTTAGGTGAAATTATATAAAAGAAGAGTGATCAAACTGGAATTAATTATTAACTTTTTCGGAATAATAAAAACACTTTCCGCTTAAAAAAATTACTAATAAATTGGAAATTATCGAAGAGCAAAAAACAATTTTTTCCTCAATTGGTACGAATTTCCGCATAAGAGAAAAATTTGGGGAGAAGATGAAAAATAGAAAACAATTTCTTATTGAACCATTATAGCGTTAATTTTATTGTAAAAAAAAATGAAGAAATCCAAATAACGCGTTAAGAAAAATCCTTGGAAGGAATAATGGTCCGGTCAAATCGAAGAGGATCCGAGAATTGTCTCATTAAATTAATTAAACGAACGATGTTCCAACTTTCTACACTGCGGCAATAACGAAAGCCGGTGTCATTGACGTTTCATAAAGTGACTCCAGACCGCAAATGTATGGAGCCTGCCAATTATCGATTTCATAACAATTTCCAATCAAGCAGACACAGGTATACCTGCACCCTCATCGTCCGAATCCTATGCACGTATACGTATACATGGCACCGAGTGCATACAAAGGCACCTTGCGGGAGAAACGGTACATTGTACCTTGTGAGATTAAGTACCGAGTGATATCGACATTTGCATTAGCCGGATCAATTCGACGGCGTCATTTAGGCGGTAGCTTGCAGACGCGAACATTTGCGCCTTCGCTATCTCGTTTCCTCGCTGCTATCCTGCATGTTCACCCCTATCGGGCTGTGGGGCGCATACGACCCACGCCCAATAAGAAACTAGATTTACGATCCATATTTTCTTATCTACTGGGGCCGTGGGGCGCATAGGACCCACGCCCAATAAGAAACTAGATTTACGATGCATATTTTCTTATCTCGTGGGGCCGTGGGGCGCATATGACCCACGCCCAATAAGAAACTAGATTTACGATCCATGTTTTCTTATCTCATGGAGCCGTGGGGCGCGTAAGACCCACGATAACGCCGATATCTATTACATGTTGATACGAGCGCGTCGCTCCGCGATCGGGCCGACAAAAGCCCCCATGGAAGTCTCCCCAAAACAATAGACAAAACAATGGCAATGGGTGCCAAAGTTTACGGACGCTCTTTTCTCCGAAGAGAGGAACGCACATGTGACCCCTTGCCGTGGCCCCCTCGCCGTGGCACCCAAAAAGCTGGGGACATAACGCATGGGGCGTGCATCAAAATGGCTCGAACGTTAACGCGTCTACCGGAGGGTGAAGATCCCTTTAAAGCTCAATGCAAATCCACCCGCACCGAGTCGATCCCACCCCTGCCGTTGCACACGGGGGGATGGAATAGATTTCATCCCCTTTTCTCTCTCCAGCGGCCACAGTTTCGAACATTTCCGTCCCTTTCTCGCCCTGCCTTTCTCAATTTTTATCTCCACCGCGTAAGAAGGGTACGCGCGAGGGGGAGGTGCGTACATATGCACCCCTCTTACGATAAATGGGCCTTTGTCTTTGGCACAGTGCGACAAAGAGCGCCTAGGTACCATTCGAGAAGCGTTTCCATGCGATACGGAATTATGCAGTTAGCTTCGCTTTGCTGACTGAGACTTCCTTTGCTTCGATGCACCAAGTTGGGGTGGATGCGATTCATTCGGAGCGTGGTTGATTTTTTTTTTTTTTTGAACGCGTTAAATGCCACCTCGGTCACCGGGAACCGGTACCGAATTGTCCGTTCAGGCCGAGCAGGTTGGGACACGCGGAAGAGCGCATACCATTGCGTCCCACGCGGCGTGAAATTGCAACTGCATCTTTTTTACAATTTTTCTGAAGAGAAAAAAAATCGAATTTGACTGCACCGTTTCCGAAGCATCCCTTGACTTTCTGGGGTGTACACTCGTGGCACTCGTGTGCACTTGCACCCCTAATTAAATAAGACTCGCGCGGTTGGGAAATCTAGACGATACGATAACGTTATAAGGCTGCATGGTGGAGAAATCAGAGAAGCTAAGGGGTCACTGACTGGTTACAGTCCCAGTAAAAGAACCAATGTCAACCCATGGAATATATTTTTTGTTGTTGCTAATTGGGGGCGAAAAAAGGAAACTTAGTACGAATGAAATAGAAGCTTCTCTTTTTACCGAAATTAAAGTCGGATTGAAACACAGCCTACCGGGAGAAAAATGAATTTTTCGAAAAATGAATTAATTGAAATGTAATTCAATTATTTGGCATAGAAGTTTCCGTATAATTTTTCAATTTGAAAAAACTTTTGCGAATAATTCCATGATACCTCATTTCCCGTCCACTGGATACCCTGAAATAGAACCGACGCATAGTTCCCCGCTAGATCGTAAATTTGAGGATAAATGTAACGGAAACTTGAATTTTTGAGAGTTATAAAGAGCCACTTCCAGTGCAAAGTGAACTAACGCTCCAACTTTTACGACTTTGCCGTTGAAAGTTACAAATTTCTGAAACTGAACTCGATGGTGTGCATTATTTTATATGCAAAGAAAAAAAATTGGTTAATGCCTCAATAAATATTCAATGTTACACCTTTGCAGTAGCTTTTGTGCAGTAAAAGGCTGTAAAAATTTGCAACGGGCAACGGAAACTAAACTACAGCCCCGGAGAATTTTTTTCTCTTACTCGAGGATCCGAATTATTTCCAAAAAATCAAAATACAAAAATCTCGCAAACGCAATTTCAAAATTTGTAATTTATATTGATTCTTTCTGCAATTTCTGGCTCGATTAACAAAAATTTGGATTCGAAGGAATTCTTATAATTGAAGGTTTCCAATTTCAAAAGTCAAAAAATCAAAATTCAAAAAACCCCCAAACCCAATTTCAAAATTTGTAATTTATATTTATTTTTTTCTGCAGTTTCTGGCTCGACTAAAAAAAATTTAATTCGGAGGAATTCTTATAATTGAAGATTTCCAGTTTCAAAAGTCAAAAAACAAAATTCAAAAAACCCCCAATCGCAATTTCAAAATTTTTAATTTATATTTATTTTTTTCTGCAATTTCTGGCTCGATTAAAAAAATTTAAATTCGAAGGAATTGTTATACTTGAAGATTTCCAGTTTCAAAAGTCAAAAAATCAAAATTTAAAAAACCCCCAAACGCAATTTGAAAAATTTTAATTTATATTTATTTTTTTCTGCAATTTCTGTCTCGATTAACAAAAATTTAGATTCGAAGGAATTCTTATAATTTCATTTTTTTTTTGCGATTTCTGGTTCTATTCAAGAAAATCTAGATTTGGAGAAATTCCCGTAATTGAAGTTTACCAGTTTGAGAACTAATCTAGAACGATTTCTCCCTTTTTATAAGGAAGCAAATGTTATCTCGAACTCTCAGTTCTACAATAATTTTTCCTACACAGTTTCCTCTCCGCCAAGAAGAAATTGCTCTTTCCTGTTTCCTGTCCTTCAGCGCTTTTTTTTGTCCTCCACCAATTCCATCAGCGACTACCACTTTCATCCAATTTTCCTTTTTTCATCGGCAAAATTATCTAAACGACGTATCTACGGGCTGGCCTTAACGTTGTTATCGCTACGTTGATAACAATCCAGGAAGAAATCTCAGTAACTCGCATAATAAACTTTCTCATTCGATTTTTCCGGTTGCCAGCAATAAACTTGACGAATTCGTGCTTTCGCGATTCCTCAGAAGCATCGATTCCTTTCAATTCCGCTGTTTCTCATCAAACATTCGATGAAAGGAATTTTATAATTTATTATATTTCGAATTTTACAATTTTATATTTTTAAAATTTTTTAATTTATATAAATGGAAAAACATATCTATTTTTCAATCTTCCTAAACTCAAAATTAACGATAAAAAAAATTGGAAAATTGGATTTTTCATTAAATATAATTATTGTATCGATTTTTTAAAATTATTTTTTAAAATATTCTATAATATTTCCATATCTATAGTAATTGTTTTTTTTTATTTCTTAATTATTTCTCAAAATTGTATAAAAATTCCAACACATGCTCAGTTCGAAGAAACACGATAAAAATAATGTTCTGTGAAAAACGCTGAAATTTGCTGACACAATAAACTGTAACTGATACTAATATAGCTAAAACACGATAAGAATAATTTCCTCCCTAAAATTTGCTGACGTAGACGACTTTTACTGATGTTAATACAGGGAAGAAAACGTAAATATTAGCGAATTCTATTATTATCGCAGCACAACACCCGGAAAAGCAAGATAAAAGTCATTTTATCTGAAGAAAAAAGACCAAGTACCAAGATTTACCGACATTAACAGATTTTACTAACTCTGATACAGAAAAGCGGATGTGTGATAAACTCACTTTTCCCCGAAAGTTGAAAAATTGTTTTCATAAAGCCGATTTTCGAATTTTCCGAATTCCAGTTTTTCAATATACCACCGCAAATGCACTTTTTTTCCCAAATGCACTTACCCCCGAATACGGAAACCTCAATAAAAAAAATGTCCTCGACTCAAAATTGAGAATTGAGCCGCTCAGTGCACAAATCGATTAACTCCATAAAAAATGAAGTTGACAAAAATGATAAAATAGCATATATTGCTTTTTAAAATCCTTTTTAAATAAGAAATTTAAAAAATGGAAAAAAATGGAGTTCATCGATTTGTACATTGAACGGCTCAATTATTAAAATTACTGCCAATTTCTATTATAAAGAAAAGTTTCGAAATTGCAACTGCATTGTTTTCACCAAACGCATCTACTCCAAAACATCGAAAACTCGATAAAAAAATTTCCTCGACTCCAAATTGACGATTATCAAACTTACTATCAATTTCTATTCTAAATCTAAATTTTTTTATTGCAACTGCATTTTTGTTCTTCAATTGCACCTACTTCAAAATATCGAAAACTCGATAAAAAAAAATTCCCTTGACTCAAAATTGACGATTATCAAACTTACTATCAATTTCTATTCTAAATCTAAATTTTTCGATTGCAACTGCATTTTTGTTCTTCAATTGCACCTACTTCAAAATATCGAAAACTCGATAAAAAAAAATTCCCTCGACTCAAAATTGACGATTATCAAACTTACTATCAATTTCTATTCTAAATCTAAATTTTTTGATTGCAACTGCATTTTTGTTCTTCAATTGCACCTACTTCAAAATATCGAAAACTCGATAAAAAAATTCCCTCGACTCCAAATTGACGATTATCAAACTTACTATCAATTTCTATTCTAAATTAAATTTTTTTAATTGAAACTGCATTTTTGTTCTTCAATTGCACCTACTCCAAAATATCGAAAACTCGATAAAAAAATTCCCTCGACTCCAAATTGACGATTATCAAACTTACTATCAATTTCTATTCTAAATTAAAATTTTTTAATTGAAACTGCATTTTTGTTCTTCAATTGCACCTACTCCAAAATATCGAAAACTCGATAAAAAAAATTCCCTCGACTCAAAATTGACGATTATCAAACTTACTATCAATTTCTATTCTAAATCTAAATTTTTTAATTGCAACTGCATCTTTGCCACCAAATGCACCTACTTCAGAAAATCGAAAACTCAATAACGACGTTTCCTCGATATTGGACTCAACATTGGAAACTCTCAAAGTTGCTGCCGATTTCTATGATAAATCAAGACTTTGGAAAATTCTCAAACGAGACAAACTATTTAAGCGGAAACTAAATACTCCTCATTGTGGAACTTCTGACACCCAGATAGACGCATCGGAAACCGAAAGCTTGGAGCTTTGGATCTTCCTTCGACGCGAAAGTTAGTTTCCCCCGTTAAATTTCTAATTTCTCCCTTTCCATCGCCGTAAAATGTGCAGCAGCGCGGAAGACGTCGATACAAGTTTATGATCTCGCTTTACTTTCAACTTCGGCCCAGCATCCAGCCTCCTGGGTCGGAAGAAGTTGTGTCTCCCGGATGCTATCGTAAATAACACGAAACGGATAGCTGCTGTCTCGCGAAATAACCCATCGAATTTATGTTGAAGCACCACCTAAAGCATTTTTCCTCTAATATATGAGTTACACGCACGATACCCAGTCCCGTCGATTTCCCTTTCCCACGTTTTTCCCTCTCTTATCAACTTTTCTTATTAGGAAGAGCCATAACGAGTTCCACGAGTGCGAGAAACTGAAAATAACTGTACTTTTTTACCTTTAGCGACATCCTCGGCGTTCCCAGAGAATCATCTTTTCTTTTTTTTTTTTTGGGAAGGTAGTTATTTTTCTTATCAGTGATAACGGGGAAAAGGACCACCAGTTATACCCTATCGCTTCAACCAACTGGTCGATATTTATGAACGTCACGTGAATCATTTGGCCTTATCACTTAACCGGCTGATAACGAAATAAGATGAAAATGTGCCGAAGGAGAAAAAGAAAAAGGAAGGTACTTTTGCTAATGTGCGAGATTTTCAGTGAAGTTAGGAATTTGTGTGATTTTTGAAATTCGATTTAGGAAGATTCAAAATGGGAATTTGAAATGTACAATGTTTGTCCCCATTTATATTCTGTATGTATAAATTATGAAATTTCAAAAATTTCAAATTCTGAAATTATCAAAATTCGAAATTACGAAAATTGAAATAATTGTAAATTAGAAAATCTGAAAAATAGAAATTATTAAATTTATATATATTTATTTTTTCTATTAATATTCTATTTTTATTAAAATTCGATTCTATTTTTTTAAATGTATAGAAATCAAAATAAAATATATGGATATAGAAAAACGAATTATATATATATATTTTTTTATACTCTTGTAATTTTGTAACCGAAAAGGGTTAAAGAGTCTCGCAAGCTCCTATTATATAATTACTGAAATTGCGGATAATTAATTCAAAATTTGCAATTCCATTATTTTTTCACTCTATATTTTCAAAACAGAAATTCCAACCACTGTTATAATTAAATAAGGCACCTACCCTACATTTTTAGCAAGTTTAATAAGATTTGTAGTTATTCCAACTACTTTTACGATCAGGACAATTAGAAATTGGGTAACAAGTACCTGTATTTGTTTCCTGTAAATTGTGCTAAATTAGAAAATTGAAAAAATTGTATTTTGGAAATTCTTAATAATAAAAATCATGAAATTTATATATATATTTTTTTTCTATTAATATTCTATTTTTATTAAAATTCGATTCTACTTTTGTAAATGTATAGTCATCAAAATAATATATATATATATATATATGGGGCATTCCACGCCAAATCGGACGGTTTGTAAAATTTTGATTTTTGATTTCCTCAATTTTTTAATATTTTTTAGTACCTACCTAAAAACCCTTCCTGGTAAATTTTGAGATTTTTTTGATTACCTGTTCAAAAGATATCAAATTTTCAAAAAAAACGCTCTTTTTTTAGTTTTTTGCTAATAACTTTTTCAATAATGGTCCAAATTTAAACTTTTTTTTTTCAAAATTTTTGTTTTTTCATGTACTCTTTAGAAAAAAATATAAAAAAAATTTCGAAAGTATTTTTGAATGAGATTTTTGAGTTTTAAATTTTAAATCTCATTTTCCAAAGTGATTGCATATTTTGAGTTTCGTCAAAATTTTTTATAGCAAACTACTATTCATTACACAACTTTCCAGGCCGGTCCGATCGTGGGACCTCCAAAGCTATTATTTTTTTTCGATTTTTGAAAATTTTTTCTTTCTATTAATCATTATGAATATCAATTTCCGTTACTGTATATTATTTTTCTAATTATTTTTTAATAATTTCTACAATTTATAATGGTAAAAAGGTGTTTAAAATCAATCAATAGTCGTTAAATCAATTTATAATCAATAAAACAAAAATGTCTATTTATTTTCGTAATTTTTTGAAAAATCTGACTGGGGTTGAATTTTCGATGTTATTTTTTCTTTAAAAGTTTTTACTATAAAATTGCCAAATATTACCGTAAAATTTTCACCTGAACAGAATTATTTAGATGCAAGGGAAAGAATTGGATCCGAGATACAAAACAGCTAAGACAATTGCAGGAACGCACAAAATTCATTCAGTTGTTCCAATGGATAGCGGAAATGTACCAGTTAAAGATTATTCTGATTCAAATGATGCCTGCATATGTAAAATTTTCAAAAAATTACGAAAATAAATAGATATTTTTGTTTTATTGATTATAAATTGATTTAACGACTATTGATTGATTTTAAACACCTTTTTACAATTACAAATTGTAGAAATTATTAAAAAATAATTAGAAAAATAATATACAGTAACGGAAATTGATATTCATAATGATTAATAGAAAGAAAAAATGTTTCAAAATTCGAAAAAAAATAATAGCTTTGGAGGTCCCACGATCGGACCGGCCTGGAAAGTTGTGGAATGAGTAGTAGTTTGCTATAAAAAATTTTGACGAAAATCAAAATATGCAATCGCTTTGGAAAATGAGATTTAAAATTTAAAACTCAAAAATCTTATTCAAAAATACTTTCGAAATTTTTTTTATATTTTTTTTAAAGAGTACATGAAAAAACAAAAATTTTGAAAAAAAAAGTTTAAATTTGGACCATTATTGAAAAAGTTATCAGCAAAAAACTAAAAAAAGAGCGATTTTTTTGAAAATTTGATATCTTTTGAACAGGTAATCAAAAAAATCTTAAAATTTACCAGGATGGGTTTTTGGGTAGGTACTAAAAAATATAAAAAAATTGAGGAAATCAAAAATCAAAATTTTACAAACCGTCCGATTTGGCGTGGAATGCCCCATATGTTATAAGCAATGTATTATATGTATCCCCCTAAAAAGCACCTCTGGTGCAAAAAAGTCGAGACAAGTTCATGTATGAAA